>CAEFZX010017210.1:0-23160 GCA_903066825.1 Alfaro cultratus
AGCTTATGTCACACACTTAAGTCTCAGAATAACCCCCATTTGTTACCCCATGATATACAATATATTTGTATTTTTTTTTTATCTGTACACCAACATGTTCACAGAAAAACACAATATAGCTAAACAGATTTGACTCATGTAACGTAAAAACGATCTAAACAACATAATATTACTTTCCAACAACTTTCAAAACCGTTTTATTTCATAGCTGATAACTGACTGTATTTTAAGCAATCTGTACATAAAAACAGATCGCAACAGCTCCTGTACAGTAGCTTTATACCTCAGCTAACTAGAACCACCGTCACTCTTTTTCCTCCCGGAGTCCATTAGTTCAGTTGCTATGACAACGGTAAATAAAACACAAAAGGAGTAGAACTGAGTGTTCCACCATGTCTGTAGTTCTGACATTTCGCCATCACTGTGGTTCTAAAGAGCTCAGAGAGGCAGACTAAAATCTAGGTGCCTGCCATATCAATGCATAGGGAGAGCAGTAACT
This sequence comes from Alfaro cultratus, assembly GCA_903066825.1. NCBI lineage: Eukaryota > Metazoa > Chordata > Actinopteri > Cyprinodontiformes > Poeciliidae > Alfaro > Alfaro cultratus. The sequence continues at coordinate 500 of CAEFZX010017210.1, forward strand.
GACTTGCTCTCCCTATGAAAGTCAGTCAGTTTTACACTGTTTTGATGTTCAGTCCAGCAGAAATAGCTGTTGATGGTAGAAGGATTTATTTAGCTGCAGACGCATTGTTTGTTGCAAATGATCAAGTGTTCACTAAAGTTGTTTTTGCACTTGGGTAATGAAAGGTTTATATTCTTAATAAAATAACTAAATTATTTGAATGTTCTTATGTATTTCTAATATTGTTTAAAATAAGCATAAGTGGTTAAATGAAAATCTGCAGAATATAAAATTATTTTATCCAATTAATCAATAAATCGTCAAAATAATCAGTTGAATAATCAAATACTAAAATAAGCCCTATACCATTTATGTTTATAACAACTAAACATAACTCCTTATTCTAGCCAACACTTATTGATAAGTCTTCCATAATGACAAGAGCGATTCCACACAAGAATGAATGGTATGTGATGTCATGCATTGGTACTGGCTTTGCTACTTATCAAGGGGATCAGAAAGTAACACTTCTGATGGCATACAAGAAGCTCCAGTTACCCAGTGGCTCAGATTTTCCAAGAATGTTTGCCCATCAAAAATGACAATGTGTGGTGAAGTGTAGGCCAGATAGCGCTCTTAAGAGAGCTGCCTCTCAGAACTAAGAGGGATAACGAGCCCGGAGCCCATGTGAAAAACAAATAGAGGTGCTCAGGGCCCCAACACCAGTTCAAGTTACAGTTCTCCTCTGAAACAGTTACGCTCCACAGCCTGGGCCTAAGGCCCGATCACCTTACCTGCTGCTGCCACATTAAACAGAGCTATCCAAATATCCTGCACCAAGATGGCCAATAATTACTTATTCATTGGCAGGTAGGGGGAGGATGGGGAGCTTAGGGCACCATAGAGGGGCATCCTGATGAATAGAGGCCCTTGTCAGGAGCTGCAGCAGGAAACAGCTGACACAAGAGTATCTTTTTACACGGCTGCTTCACGAGATGCCAAGAGAACAAGGTCTCAAGCGTGGCCCCGGAGTCCCAAGCAGACACCCCTTTGAGAAGAACGCAGACAACTGGCAGAGGAGGAAAACACAACGCTGCAGAACGGTTCTCCTGCTGCCGCTCAAACAGAATGCTTTATAGTAATACAAACAAACCACACTGTTCTTGGCTTTAAAACTGCTGGTACACTAGGGGTGTTCTTGTCTCTCTCTCTCACACACGCGCACACACACATGCAGCCAAGTGTAAGCATACTGCCCACAGTTGCTGCTGCTTGTGGAACTGACAGAACAGAGGTCAGTGGTGTTACTGAACACCTCAGAATGTTCACAGGTAGCTCTTTGTTGCTGCACTCCTGGCCAACACCTGAGAGATGGAAATCTCACACTCCAGAGGGGCCGGTCACAAGGAACCAAGGGGTCACAGGCAGCGGATCACCTAGGCACTGCTGGCGCCTGACTGGACACCAATATGCTCCTCATTCCACAGCTTTCGAGGGCTTGGAATTCATTCCAATAAAGGGTGGGCTTCAATAGGCACTACCTTGGAAGACCTGACACCCAACACCCCTTCTCCAGATATGACCACACAGCACAGGTAGGGGCCCTGGCACATATCTGCCCTCCGAAGCACCTGTTTATCCCTCGGGCGCAGTAACCAGCGGGTGAACCCCATTCAATATTTATCCCTGTGGCTTTCACAGATCAGCAGCCCAAGCGAGGCAAACCCTCTTAATTAAAACTAGAGCTTGCTTCAAAGGGCCCCATTCAGGCCATCAGTCAGCGCTCGTGGGACAAAGCAGTCCGGGTCATGTAGCTAAAGTGAAACTAGAGACAAACGCGCTTTTTCGACTTCACTTTCCCTCCTCCTCTTTTTCCACATCCGACTATCCAGAGCTCTCGTTCTAAGTGCCACAGCTGTGGCAGGCTGCGGCGCTGGTGTGGGAGGCAGAGCACCCTGTCAACTACCAGCAGCTCTGGCTGTATTTGGGAGATCATGACTAACTTGATTTAGTCTGGATCAGGATTACTTCTGAACCCAAACCAGAAACCACATCACAGATCCTCTCAGAACATTATGTTTCTGGATAGATCTGATTCAGTTGCCACTACAGCTGAAAACAGGTTCAAATGTTAAAATATTTATATAAATTTTCATTCCCTGGATGACTGGCATCAGATCATATGTGGTTTATATAGGAAGCAAAGAATTACTTTTTCAGGTAGAGTGCAGCTTGCAAAATTTGAAAAGATCTGGATCAAATGGAGAAAAAAACCCCATTGTGGTAAAATGTCCAGAATTTGTGCGACTCAGAAACAATTTCATTCTAATTTATTTACATGGGTACACCACCCCTCATTTTTTTGGTTAATATAATTTTTAAAAAACACCATAACAAAAACATAATTATCATTATTATTCTTTAATGTAATGACCAAAACATTACTATGAACTGACAACAAAACACCTGAACAAAGAAACCTTTTCTGACCTACATCATAAATACTTATCAGAAAAATCATGAGAAGAAACTTTTGAAACAGCAAGACATCAGTTCTTGATCTGAAACCTTTCAATGTATGGATATAAAATAGAGTTCAAAGTAAAAAAAATACTGTTCTAAATGTTAAGATGTCATCTAATAAATGTTCTGCTTCAGGTCAGATTGAAGTAAAAAGAATAATGAAAAGACAAAAAAAACAGCAAGTTACAAATATTACAATGAAACAGGAAGCATAAAAACACATTTCAATTTATTTAAATGAGTAGTGTTTTTTAATTGAATAACACTAAATTCTATTACAATTGAACAATTGAATGTACCGTATCGGGTGAATTCAAAAGAATTCAAGCCTGTTCTTTTGAAAGAACAGCAGTAAAAGTGTAACAGAGGATGGCAGAGACAGACAAGAACCAGCGCATTTAAATTCATCTTTCGATAAATCTGCCATTTCTTATTTCAGTGAAAATTACCCAAACTAAAAAAGCAACTGTGAAAAGTATGACAACTAGAAAACTACAATGGGGAAATCTAAAAGAAGTGCAGGCATAATATTTTATCCAAAACATTGTGTCAGGTGTAGCCAATCAATGAACTCTGATAATAATCCGTCGGTCAGATTCTATAATCTGGCATTTATGATTCACCATTGAACTGGATCTCATTATTTGCAGGAAACACCTGAATGTTGTTACATCTGTTTTTCACTCAACTATTCTGATTTTTTTTTCCCTCCACTGGTTTGTGTCCTACCAACTGTATTGACTAATATCTGTTTCCATTTTTCAAACAATCAAGCAAATTAAACTACTTGTAAAACGTAAGAAAGATCTTTTTCTAGTTAATTATTTTACAAATGATTAGGATGGCAGTGAGACCTTTTTTGTTCCAAATTGTTTAGAATATTGTGCTATTTGTTGCTGCTTTAGCATGAATATCATCCCTTATCTTATCAGAGAGTGTGGCATAGCATTCAAATAGTGCAATGTATAAATGTGAATAATATAAAAAAAAATTGAAAATTTCACAAAATGACTAAGAGAAACAATACTAATTATCAAAAGTAAATTGTGAAAACAAGCATTCGGGGATGATGATCTTGGATTTAAAAAAAACCAACTAAATTATCAACCATCTACATTTAAATAGAACCATTAACATAAATGAGAAGCACAGCTGCTGTGATAAAAACCTACAGGACACTTGACATTGACAGCTGGCAGGCTGCAGTGTGACACACAGATAGGAAGAATGTTTTAATTGTCACAAAACTGCTGCTCAGGAGCTCAAAAACACAGAAACCAACCAGCTCTTCTTGTAAAATGTAAAGGCAGCATTTTGTGCAGCAACTATTTAAAATATTATTTTTTTTAGAGGTATCTTGTCCAAACTCTCTTCTGAACTTAAAAGAAATCATAGTTATGAATTTCTTTTAAGAAGAATAATAATAGTTAATCAGCTTTATCTGAAGGTAATATCTCATACTTTATTTTTTTTAATTCTAACTTAAAACTTTTATAGCAATTCATTAATTTTCATCTAAAGCTTGGTCAAGTTTGAACATTTCATGTTGAATTTGTGGAGCATACCTCCACCTAGTGGTCATTCTGAATTGTAATCCTGAAATTTTGCTGACAAAATATATCAGGATAGGAAGCTCATTAAATCTAAATCAACTGCAGACCCTTTAATGTGTGACAGTTTTAGCCTCAACATACAAACATCCTTCATCACTCAGACTGCTATGAACGGAGAATGAAGGCGGATGTGTTTCATGCTAGTATCTGGTAACGCGTGCGGAGGCATCTGTACTGGATCTTCTCCCACAGGAAACATTCCGACACGTCATTCAAGGAATAGTCAGCAGAAGTTACTGACGGCTAAGGATGACCCATTACATAGCAACGGAGCTGTGCATGCTGGGACATTTTAGAGACTTGCTCAAGATGCCTGCCCTTACTGATCATACAAGTACTTCATAGTAACAAGATGCTATGAAGGGCAGTGCAGTGACCACATCAGATGCACAGCACAATGTGAAAAAGCAGTAAATAAAGCTGAACCGCACTCACAGCACTTACTGAACAACAGATTGGATCCTTAAAGCTTCATGAAAGAGCTGGTAATGGAGAGAAAAGGAAAAAAAGCACTGATCTATTTCACATAAATTAGCTTGTAAAGTTGAGCAAAATGACTAATAATTAAAACATTTAGAAAAGAGAGAAATGCTGCAATGGTTTTGTGGCCTGTTACACTGAAGACATTCTATCCTGGTGTGAAATGTACTTACACTGCATGATGAGGACAAACCGGCTGCCTGGTGGGTTGAGGCAGTTTTCCAGCTCTGAGGACCAGATGTTTCACTCTCCAATTCAAGTTCATCATCAATGAATATGACACCTTGTTGTGTGCGCTGCCTTTTATGGCTCTAAAAAGCAAAAAAGAATTTGACTTCAATATACAAGTAAGATTTTTTTAAAGAATTTTGCCAATTATTTATTCATTGGAAAGGTAAACAAAATAGACCAGTTATCTGTATTCTATGGAGCTCCCTAATGGACATTTGCATTACCTCACAATAATGTATTTACTAGTCAGTTCATGCAGCATCTCTAATACTGAAAGTCTTTCTGCTACAAAGTCAGATTTTTGTAAAGATTTTTCATGAATGTTAATATCTCGATTGTTTTATCTTTATCTTACTCAATCACACCACAAACGGAGGCAAAACAGGCCAAACATGGGTTTTCCATTCCTGCTCTAAGACATAAACATGACAGAAACTTTCTGACCTGGTGCATTCACACCAAACGCAATACGCGCTTCACAAATGAGTCTGACAATCCAAGTTCGATGCCTGTGTACTTTTGGTGCATACACACTATATGTGTTTTGAGAGTCAGGTGCATCTGGTTTACATTCAAAGTCTATGTGGAGCATTGGACGAACTTGACGTGTCAAATTGTCAAAATACTCTGAATGGTTCCAATTGCGCCGCTCTAGATGCTCAAAATGCGCCACAACGGCCCTCGACGCGCCTCCACATAGACTTTGAATGTAAACCTGACACACCTGACGCACAAAATGTGTTTGGTGTGAACACACCAGAAGAAAGAAAGAAAATATATCCAAACTATTTGGACTATTTTTGAGTTATTCCCACCCTTCCCTGTAATCTTCAGACTAATCTTTAATCCCCAAATTATGATTAAAAGAGCCATTTTAATCATAAAATGGCTCTTTGCTATTAAAGGTAAAGGTGCCTGATAATCAATTAATCTTTTACTTCATCAGCATAAAACCTTCCTGAAGATGAGAACATTACAGTATATAATTTGTGAATGTTTATGCAATAGAGGGGAAGTCTTGTGCTACGACACAACTTTATCTTGTGTCACATCTTAAAAACACATTAGCAGAATTTTATTTGTCTTAGTGGCACTCCATGGCACTCCGTGGAATTGATGCCACGGCGAGAAAAAAAAAACACCGTGGCATCAATTCTCTTTTTACTAGAGAATTTCTAGTATAGACTTTTAAGAGATAAAGTAAAGAGCCAAGGATGCTTCATAGTTTGATTACATTTGGTTTCCCTTGTGATGTTAAGAGAAACTGAGACTTATTCAGAAAAGACATGCTTCAAGTTATTGAAACATGTGGCTCACAGTTTTTTTGTTTCTTTGTTTGTTTGTTTTTGTTGTTCACCTGAGGTGATAATTATATAATTTCATAAAATAATTTTTATGATTCTGACAATATAAAACTCCAGCACTGACAGACCTTCTGTCCTGGGGATCCACCTGAGTCTATCTATTATATTCCCTCCTCATCATGCAAGTTCTGTAGAAATTTACTAAAGACAGTTCACTGAATCAGGTGTGTGCCAATAGCAAAACAAGTAAAGCAAGAACAGAGCGCTCTGAGGACCAAGCTTAAAGACCCCTGTACAAATACATTAAATTCAGGGTAAATGTCTGAGGATACACAGCACCTTGTACTCTGCAGTACGGATGCGCTTCCTGTCTGGTCTGAAGTCCTCATCTTTATCGCAGTCGGGGTCTAGAGAGGCCTGGACTTTCCCCGACAGACGAGACGCTAAAGACTGGCTTTTAGCTTGAGACTCACCTGGTAGTAGCAATAAAACACAGAAAGTAGACCATTCATGAAGACATGGATACCATGAAGAAAGAAAACTACACAAAAGACCCTGCAACTGTGGTCATCTTTATGACTGATTTAGCTGTCAGCATGTTCCCATTGGGTCAAAAAAAAGTATAAATCAGAGAAATCAAAGAGTTACATAAAACAAGCCTGAAATTGAATCAAAAGTTATCAATGGGCCACTGACCGTGTTCTGATGCTGTGTGCGATGGCTGGGCCGTCTCTTTGCAGGGTGACTCAGTGAGGTCCACCACAGCAGGCTGGGCTGCTTCTCTGTGGCACACACAGGGACACGGGCTGGGAGGTTCTGACTTCTTGCAGTCGCCCACATGTTTATCTGACTGGCATCTATCTCCAGCATGACCTCCTCCTTCTTTCACTTTAGCTGACAAAACAATACAAGACTGTCAGGTAGCATAATGGGCCATATGGAAGACCTTATGTTCTGGCTGTGAAAAGCAAATATTTGCAGTCTAAAACTCAGAGAGAATACCAAGCAAAAGTATTAAGACTCCTTGAACTGTTCAATTAAAGTTTCATTTGCCCTACATCTGCCACAGAGATCATGGCATCTGTCACAAAAGCCACACCAAGTCAGTAGCAGCTGTATGTGTGTATTTACATATGTACATTTATTCTGTTTTTAATTTATTTGTTTGAAATATATCTATTCACACTCAATCTGCCACCGAAACCGTGACAACTGTTACAGAAGCCATAAGCTGCCACTACTGAGCTGTGAAAGTTTCCAGCAGGCCTGGTGGCTGACAGTGGATGAGCCACAATTTGAGCTCGACCCTGCTGAACTACATTCTACTGTGTATCGCATGCAATCATAATAACACAATGGCAAAGTTAATTTGGTATGAATAATTTTGCAATGTTCTGTGTTAATTTATTCAAACAAAACAATAATAAAATGTTATGTAATCAATTATGTTAATTAATAAGTAAAGAAAGCTAAATTCGGTAGTTGAAGATAACATATTTCAAAAAGAAATGGAATAAAAACATTCTTGAATAATCAGAAGGTATTATTATATTACCATTTTGATACTGACACTGAAAGTCGGTTTGTCTGCTGAAAACACATGCAGCCTTACCCATCTGAGCCTGCTGCCAGCCCAAAGCAGAGCAGAGCAAGGCCAGACTTTTACCGCTGCCTGTGGGACTCTCCAACAAACAGTGCTGTCCGTAGTTCAACCCTCGCATGATCTGCACAAATAATGACACAATGTAGACCAAAACAAAAAGACAGCTGCAGGCCCAGTCTATCGCATCATTTTACATCCAGCAATCATTACAATATTCACACATGCAGCTTATGACTAAAATGTTCTGACGGATTTTAGAGCAGAACTATTCGGTCACAAACATCCATCCAACTCTAACCTGTGCTTATCCTTAGCAGTCATTAAGAATAAGAATACCTGTAGGACAGTTTATCACAAGGCAACACTGATACACACAGGAGAAATAACCATTCACACACACTCAGTGCTGCTGTAGGTTCTGGAATGTGAGCAGTACCAGAGAAGACCACAAGGAGAATATGCAAACTCTACACGTGGGGATTCACACACGGGATCTTTCTGGCATGAGAAAACTGTTCCTGCCGTGGCCCAAGTGGTGACGAAAATGAAACAAGTCCAACACTGAGATTCAGACCCTATACTGCTGCTCTGCTGAAGCAGCTAACAACGGGTGAATATGACAGGTGACAGTATGGAGGTGAAGATTCCCTTTAATCTGAGTTGACGTACAGAATTCATCATGGCTAGCTGGGATGGATACGCCTTGCAGGGGAAGTGGACCTTCACTCCGCCAATGGTGTACTCCACAGGAGAGGCCATGTTTCTTTAGAACAGAGAAGAACATCCGTTATAAAATATCATCAGCAACAACAGCACGACAGTCTACGTCCTATGTTATTATTGCCATTCATCAGCTCACAACCTCAAAGTCCATACACAGCTAAGGTATTAAGTATTCTAAAGCACTTTGGCCAAATTTATTTAAATATTACCTGCTGCCACCAGCCTGAAATAAGATGTGACCCGAACAACTGTCTGAAAAGCTAATACTAGATTTTTGGCACCTTTACCTTCACTTATTACAGCTGTTCTTAATGTTTAGTAACTAAAGTTTGTTAAAAACATAAATATTCTGAAGTACGTAAAGGTTGCTAACACAAAGTGCTTATATTCTTTCTGCTGTCCTCATAATTCTTCCCGCTCTCCAAAATCACATTGGAAACTCAAACAGGATGTTAGCTACGTCACAACTGACTTCTTCCTACAAATCATTTCAAAATAAAAGCTAGATGGAAAAATCAAACAGGATTTGACTTCAGTTTTCAATCACTCACAGAATTCAATCATTAAACATTAATGTATGTAAACTTTAGAGGAAATAAAATAAAGAATAAATGGAACATGTAACATTCCACCTCTTCAAACACTGAACAGGTGGATCAGAACACAGAGTTATGTATTTACCGTTCAATAGTGAGTGGCAGAGATTTGGTTTGACCACTGAATAACTAGCAAGTTATTTCTCTTTGTTGTGGTATTTATATTTTTTTGGCCATTTTATTGTACTTTCAAGGCTTTTAATCAAGTATTTTTATGGATAGCTATGTATATATATATATATATATATATACATGCATAACTGCACATGTACAGTCATGCTCATAATAGTGTGTTTCAAAAGGTGAGTAAACCTCAAAATTTGTCAAATAAATTGCATTTTAATTAACACAAAGGCATTGGCGACACTGCACATTCTATTTCAAAGCAAGAAAATTGGAAAAGTTTTTGAATATGATTATATTTTACAGAAAGTCAAGAAATGTTAGAAAAAATAGCAGTGTTGACATCTTTCTTTACAAACTCAAAAATATACTGTATAATATAAGAAATGTTTGAAGATTCAACTTTCCTCAGAATTACAAACTAATATTTAGTTACATAACCAACATTTCCAGTAATTGCTTCACATCTGTGGTCCATGGAGTCAATCAATTTCAGGCACCAGTCAACAGGTAATTGCAGCCCTGTACAGTTGTAGTATGTTCCACAATTCCTCTGCATTTTTTGGCTTTGCCTCACGAACAGCATTTTATATGTCAGCCAACGAATTTTGTATTGGATTAGGGTCCAGTCCAGGGATTCTATTCAAGTAATTCTATTACTTGAAATCTATTTTTCTGGAACCATGACTTTGCTTGCTTGGTGGTGTGCTTGAGGTCATTGTCTTGTTGAAACTAATTTCAAAGGCATGTCCTCTTCAACATGACTTCGTCCAGTACTCTGGTGTACTCAAACTGATCCATGATCCATGGTATGCGATATATAGGACCAACACCATAGTACAAGAAACATCCCCACTTCATGATGCTTGAACCACCGTGCTTCACCGCCTTCACTGTGTACTGTAGATCGAATTCAGTGTTTGCAGGACATCTGACAAACCGTCTGTAGCCCTGAGAACCAGAAAGAACAATCTTACTCTCATCAGTCCACAAAATATTACTCCATTTCTTTTTAGGCCAGTCACTGTGTTATTTGGCAATTTGTAACCGCTTCAGCACTTGCATTTATTTTTATTTTTTCCACAATGGGACTTTGCGGAAGTTTCCTGCTGGTACCTAGGCTTCACACAGAAGTCATCTGATTATTAAAGTACTGAAAGACAATGTCAGGTCTTCGTTGATCCTCCTGGAGCTGATCTTTGGCTGAGCCTTTACCATTTTGGTTATTGACCATCCATTCGAATGGTCATTGTCTTGTTGATGAAGAATAGTTGTTTTTCTTTCTTGCCTTTCTGGCTTTGGCTGCCATTTTAAAGAGTTTGAGATCATTTTAGCTGAAGGTCCCTTGATTCTTAAACAAGGGTCACCTGCATAACACATTTTTTTCCACATAATCAATGGCCTCACTAACTGAACTCTTCACTGCTAATTTTTTTTAACATGCCCCTTTCGGTAAATGATTCAGTTTCACAGAATCAGCAGGATGCACATCACGCCTGTTAGTTTTCTATACCTTTTCTAAACCTTCTATAAACTTGTTTGTAGTGTAGAAGAAGAAATTCTAATACAATGATTTATCTTGCTAGTGATGTGAGACTGCTATTATTTTGAAAACAACTGAATGTATGTGAGCAACAGACATAATATCATAATTTCCTTGAGATTAATAAAGTACTACCTAACTTAAGTACTGTAAAAGTAAAAATGTCTACAAGTGAAACAATTTATTACTTAACTTCAGGAAAAATTATTTTAATAAGTTCATTTCTGGAATAAGTGGTTTTGCTTTCCTCCACATTTACACTGTACACATGCACAACAGCTTTTAAACGAGTGTTGGAAGTGAAAAAAATGACATTTCATAAGCATTTTTCAAGAATAAAATTACAGATCTTAATCAACAGACCCAAAACCAGGCAACAGAATGTACATATACAGAATGAGTCAAACATAAATATGAGTAGATCAATATAATTATATTTTTTCCCCCCAACAATCTATAATGCTACCAACTGGAGAGGGAGACAGATCTGAGTGTGTGTCATCTGCTCAAATGATTCAAATCAGACAATGCTTATTTGGTGATGCCAGGCAGAATACCAATTTGCTCAGCGAAAAAAAACCAAAAAATCATGCAACATCAAACAGGGTTTGGGAGATTCATCAGTCTTGGGTATTTGGTCATTCTGTTCAGCTTGATTTTTTGAAATTTTACAATAATTTTATACAAATGCTCAAGGCAAAAGGGCTTGTCTTCTGTAGAACTTCACACGTCTGTAACAAGGATGCTTCGACAGGTGCTTCACATCCCTGCCACAAACTCAGATTTTTATCTTTTAGTTATTTTATTAAAGAAATTAATTTGCCTTAGTCACCCATAGCCTGGCAATTGCCTTCCTACTTAATTCCACATAATTCCCATCTCCCTTCAGTGCTCTATATTGGTTTTCTCTTGTTGAAGTGGATTTTAACCAGGCCAGTCAGCAAAAAGGAGGAGTTGTGAATGGTGATGTAGGTTCTGTACCGTTTAAGAACTGCAGTCTGCCTACCACTGTAGTTTGACAGAGGAGGAAGTGAAGGAAGTCATTCAGTCTGTTAGCCACGCTTCCAAATATTGAATCAACATTAAAACTGCAGTAACTTTTATTAAAAAAATCTATTTGACATATTTGATAACTGTCACTAACTATGTCATGATAGTATAAGACAGATAATCTGTAAAAAAAAAAAATAATTGAGCTCTTCAGCCTCCTCTCAGTAATAATTAGAAACATCCTATTAGAGCCAGGAGGGCCTCAGTCCTGACAATCATTTTTCTATTTGAGAAAAATGGAGATTTATGACACTTGAAATAAATTCAAACTGATTCCATTCCAAACAGTTCTTATTGAGGTGAATATTGCACACACTGATTTTGCAATTCTGATTTTACAGATTCTCGTAGACAGAATCCACTGATTTCATGAGACTCCCATGTCTTTGAACATGACATCACTCTAAATTTCCTTAAGTGCAGCTACAAAAACAGATCTACCAGTTGCAAAAACTGTTAAAACAGAATTGCCAACATCTGCAAATACAGAGAGACAGACGACAGTTTCAGAGAACGGGCAAATGTCTAGAATAAACACACCAAACAGCTGAAAGCTGTTACTAAATACAACTATAAAATATATGAAGGAATAGGATTCCTAAATGATGCAATATTTATCAAGGGTTTAACATGTATAAGAAAATCAATCATTGTCACACACTAACAATTCATATAAATATACAGAGTACTAGCTTACTGTTTTGTTTACTGTAGTAGCACCTTCTGTTTATATTCAAGATAAGTTTTCAGTGATTAAATAAAATACATGTCAAAACTCAAGGTCCATTTAACATGGAAGCTGTGGGGTGCACATATGTCCTATCACACAATAAAAGAATGTATAAAAATAGGTTCATTTTGCATAAACAGTTCTACATACTTAAATACTCAGCTATAAAATTCATAATATTTACACCAGCAACATTATGCATACCCAGTTCTTCCACATTGTGGTAGCATAAGCCCCAATTTACATTTCAATATGCAGGATTTAGAAGGAGATCTAATGGGTGTACTTCAGTTTAAAATAAATTCTCTTCAATTCATATTTTAAGTGACTTTTCCACAATATACCAAACACTGAAGGTAAAGAAAATCATTAGTATTATTAGGAGCAAACAGGTTTTCCACCACAGTAAGGCCAAGAATGTTTATGGTGAACTGGCTGCAGCCCAACATTCTGATACAAGCGTCCCTCTCCCTCAGCGTCGATACTGCTTCACCAGCATTTTAGGAATCAAAGGCAAAAAAAATCAGATGAGAAAACGTTTTAAGTGGGATTTGATTAAACACTTAGCACAACCTTTAACCAAGGTTGCTCTGTGACAATGTCAGAGATGCAATCATCCCAACAGGAAGCCATAGGAGACAAAGATAACAGCTGGTGTGTGTTTTCAGCAGACACACACTGTGGTCTTGTTATGCTGCTGTAGAATGGGAGAGACAGACTCCTTCTGTTTCTCCTCAGTGTTGTGCTGGACCAGCGGTGGCCTGCCAGTTCTGCGTTTAGCCTTCTTTGCCAAAAGGCCTGACGAAGGGGATCCATTCAGAGTTCTTTTGGTGGATGTCTTCCTGCTTACTGTTCTGTCAGCCAGACTGGAGTGACTGGGCGAGTCCATGGTGCTGTTTGAACACAGAGGTGACAGACTAAAAGGGTCCGACAGAGTCATGTGGTAGAAACTGTTGCTTCCAGATAGTCCATCCCGTCGTTCCAGGGCAGGGAGCAGCTCAGACATGGCAGAGGTAGAGTCTTCATCTGGAAGTTGCTGTTGGATCCATAAACATAGGTGGGTTATTTAGCAGAAATATAAATCAAAGTTTTTCAAAATGCAGTATCTCATAAAAGGAAGTGTTAAATAAAAGGGAATGTTTAAAACCAATGAGAAGTGGTTGGTTTCATTGAGAGGATTTTTCTAAATTGTGAGCAGCTAAAAGAATTTGCTTTGAGTCATCATTACCTGTAGTAGTGGAGTGTCTGCACGGGATATAGACGTAGGAGGACACTGGGACACTTTGGCCAGGTCCAATAGCACCTCTTCATTGTGGAATGTTTCTTTGGAGCCCCCAGGTTCCAGCAGGGCAATCACAATGGCGCTGGTGTTGTCAGCACGTAACATTCGCTGGCGCCACCGCAGCAACGAATGGCTCACAAGCTGCCTGGCACTTGATACGCCACATGGAACCTGGAATGACAAATGCTTGTTATTGTTCTGATGATGGTTGATAATGAGATAGACCTTATTGATTAGACATTACACATGAAACAGTCTTTTGACCAGGCTTCCTTATCTGACTGTTAATCTAAAAACTACAAAGTACCAGAAAATCACATCAACCCAAACAGCTTACCATTTCCTCATCGTTCTTCTGACACATGGAGATGGCCTCTTGAGGTGGCACCATATTCCACAGACCATCACTCCCCAGGACAATGTAGCGGTGTTTTCGAGGGTCAAGAATCACAACGCTGGTGTCTGGCTCAGGAGAAACCACAAACTCTCCGCTGTAGAAGTCATAACTCCACAAATCACCTGCGTTGTGGAAGTGAAAAAAATAAATATCAATGAAGCTGCATCAATGATGAAAATAAGACCAGTGTGTTTTAAGAAGGTAGTAAAGGTCAAGAAACACACAAATGCCATCAGTTGCAATCACCAGCTCCAAACAGATAGTAGATGTTATGTCTTGAAAGTAATCCACACCACACTGACAATTCCTCCTGCCACAGAACCTTTTATGTAATGACATTCAACTCACTATCAAAGTAATCAATGTTGCTTATTTTTTCCTGGAAATTTTAAAAAGATTAGGGTTATGGTTTCCAGTATGTTTATTGATGTAACTCATGCCTCTGTAATGAAGATGTACAAGATGACCTTGTCGTTTGTGTCCCTGGCTAAGACACTTCACCTGCCTTGCCTTCTAGTGTTGATCAGAATGGGCGACAGCGCAAAACTACAGCCTGGCTTCTGTCAGACTGCCCCAGGGCAGCTGTAGCTACAATCCAGTAGCTTTCCATTATCTGCGTGTGAATTTGCTCTTTGAGATTTCAATTTAATATATAAAAGGCATTATAAATAAAATTTATTATTATTATAGAATTAAATAAACTGGATTGTTGCAGTTAACAACAGTCCAAAGTGTTGATACAATGGTTTATTTTTTAAGTTAATATTTAAGCTTCTGAAATAAAGTTCTGAGCTTTCTGAATGGCCAAATCATCCATTCAGGCAGCACCAGCTGTGGCGTAATTGACAGAAATTGTCTTGTTGGTTGTTTCTCACCTAAAGCTCGAGCAACAGCCAAAAAAGGTATCTGGTCAATAATGGTGCTCCGACGAACTGGACCATTGTGACTGAGTCTGGGCCTCTTCCAGACCACACGGTTCACTCCTGACTTCTTGATCACACTGAGGGGGATACGAGAAAAGAGGGGTTTACATGTGCATCAAGCAAAGTCCACATAAAATAAGTTTTAAGCAACAGTAAGGTGTTGCTCACCTCCTTTAACACTTTTCTTGTCACAGGAACAGGTCAAACCTACTTCTCTATGAAACTTACTGCTATCATCCACAGGGACCAGGTCTAGGATTAAAATTCTAATAAATTTCTAATGATGATGAAATCAAATAAATAATTAAGATTTTAACCAATCTGACTTTATGTAAGCATGCTAGAATAAACCTTTTGTTTTTAAAGTAGCTTCACCAACTGGGAGAAAAATTGCAACCTGTCTGGAATTTCAGCTGGCTATGTAAAATAGCATTATAATCATTATTCATGATTTAATCCACAGCCTTTACAACAATAAGTATTTCTCCAGCCTCTTTCCACCCAACATTTACCTGCACCTGCATGTTCCTCTGACTTGTAGAGCAAGTGAAGCAGAAACTACAAACATCTAAAATCTTTTAAAAGGCTGCATAAAACTCTTTACAAGGCCTACATCCTTAAATACATCAATAGCCTCACAAGATTGGTCAAACATGTAAAAACAACTTTATTTTGTTCAGTACAATTAGGTTAAAGATGTACAAAAAATACACTGCAACAAACTTTCTTTCCAAAGAAAGAATGATGTCACTCAGAGCACAAAGCATAGCATTACACTGAATAGATCTGTCTTATAGATTGGTAACATTGTCACTGATACCCGAGCTAGATTATTTTTCAATACTGGGATCGATACAATATTGATATCGGTTCATTTACGAAAACGCCCATCCCCTAAGGCTTCAATGGATTCTCATCCAGAAAGATATTTAGACATTTTTCATTGTTGGTCTAATCATTCCTTTCCGATTAATCCAAAAATTTCAGGTATTACAATGTCTATTTTTAAATGTTCCTGATTATAGCCTGTCATCAATGTGTGCAAAGCCAGAGAAAAATGTTGGATTACCTCCCTCCAAGACCTTCGATACGTTCTCTCTCTTTGGGTAATTCAGGCTTGTGGTCCTGGGTCACTTCAACAGCTTTGATGAATGGGACTGAAGGATCATCCTGGACACCCAGAACTATGGCTGAATCTCCGACATGAGCCACATACATACGGTTTCCTCTGAGCACTACAACACTGGCTGTGGTGCCTGATGTACTCGGAAGCCCTGTGAGAGTTTTTGGCCATTCAGCTGTGAAGAAAATAAAAAGACAATGCATGTTTACTGACTGTGTAATGCTCATTAGGGGTTCAATGTTAACCACTTGGCTGACACCAAAAAACAATGCACAGTACAGAAAAGTGAAAGCAATTCTAACCCTACCCTAAAGCAATTTCTTTCCTTCTGTTTTTAAGCTTAGTTCTCTGATAGTAGATCAGATTTTAAGGACAAGCCTCATCTGTCCAGACACTGGCCAATGCTGACCTCAACAGACATGTGCAGTGTAACTACCGGGATAGAAACTATGACTTGCTTAAAACTACAGCTGACATGCCCTGGCAAGTCCAGCCCGACACAAACACACCCACTGAGACAGTATCTGAACAGCCCAAAGTCAGCATAACGTGTCTATAGTCAGCCAAGCTAACTATAGAAACTAAATTTCATGTTTGAAAATATAACACAACAGATGTCGTTTATGGTTTTGAATCAGCTCTGCTTGACCCTGTGAACATCCTCAGTGACAGGGTTAGGTTCTTTGTTTATAGTCCATGACTCGAGGCAGCAGATAACAGAGCTACAGCCAAGTCCGCTGGCTGTGCACAGGGCTGAAGTTGGCATCCGATTTAGCACATGAGTTTATTATATGCCATTTTGGATTTTGATATACGACTGCAGTCATAAGTCAAACATGTACACAATTATCTATCGATTTGCAAAACTTTCACTTCACTTGGGAAAACAATGCAGTTTTGATTGTTTATCTTTTGGCAAATAGATGTCTACATGTCTACTATACAAATGGCTTGTGTAATTACTTCCATTTTATCCTAAATTCACATTTCAGATCTTTTATTTGCTGGAAAATGTGCTAAAATGTCAGAGTCTCTGGTAGAAGCAGATCACAAGAAAGGAGAGGAAAATATATACTTACACTACCATTGCTGTATTCAGCCATAGTGGATCAAAGGTATAATTTCTTAATACGTCACAGCCTTTATGTAGACCACTAAACTGAACCAAAACTGAAAACGGCAAGACTCAGAATGGCCAAGCCTCGTGTACACTGACTGAGGTAAAGTCAGTTTATAGTACTTGGATGAAGTACTTGCAAGTAGTTTGTCTCGTGTTCAGGGATTTATTTCTCACAAATCCCAAGAGTTGACAACAAACTTTGAGAATAGTATGCTAAGGAATTGCCTATGCTATTGCTAAAACAAATATTCCAGTTTTACTGTAGATCTTTGGATAAACACCGAGACTCATTTTCAAGAATTTATTCTTGATTTTTATTGGCATTTGGCACATAACTGAAGGAAGCTTTACCGCCACCAACCAGTAAGGAGTGTGGACCACGTGACAAAAAGAATAAATTACCGTTATGCAACTTACACCGTTTTAAAAAATAAAACATAGCCTGACACCCTGCTTCCTGAATCTTTCTGCAATAAATCAACAATGTCTAATTTAATTTTCATATTACTAAAGATTAACTAACTTGATTCTCTGAATCAAAGCAAACTGACATGCCATTGTCTCATCTTCTCCACAATCACATTTTCTTCTTAAAAATAATGTGCTATTCAGTCCAGTGTGTCCATTTCTGAGTCATGGAATAATTGTCTCTTCTCTCCTATTCCTTTCTGATCTTCTCATTTCTCAAATTGTCCCTTTGATTTTATAAAACCACCGTCCTTTCCTTTCTTCCTTTTTCAAGAATTTATTTCATCCACAAGTCCATAAAGGCCAGTGTCCTGTGTTTCAGAAACGTTTCTGTTCCAACACATCTGATTCAGGCGACCTAATTAGCTCCTTATCGTGGCATTAAGTTTTATCTGAAGACGGACATGCCAGTGACCCATACATTGGTTTTCAATGTCATGGAGAACCTACTTTGGGCATCACTGGTCTACACAGCATAGATTCTTTAAAACTCAGGTTTTCAACACTGCTCCTCAGGACCTGTTTGTCTTGTTTATGTCTTCTCAGACAAGTGATGAATGTATAGAAAAGCAACAGAGAGCCATCACTCTCTGTTGATCAAATTTAAGGTTTTATTGATTGCTTTTAAGTGTTTAAACTCCATGGGCCCTTCTTACTTAACTGAGTTCTTGCAGCCCTACACCCCACCCAGAGCCCTAAGGTCAACTGACCAGCTTTTATTGTCTGTCCCTAAAGCTAGGCTAAAGACTTGAGGGGACAGAGCCTTTTCTGTGTTGACACCCAGACTGTAGAACAGTCTCCCTCCATCTGATAAGCTTTCTCAGTCAGTAGGACAGTTTAAGTCCAGACTGAAAACTCATCTATTCTCCCTGGCCTTCAAGACCAGTTAAAGAGAAAAGGTAAAGGATGGAAGATAATCGTTGCAGCTAAATTTAAAAATTTTAGCTGCAACTAAAATTTTAAATTTTAGTTGCAAAATTAACTTTTGGTATCTTTGCTAATTTTATATTTGTTAATTTTATTTCTATTTTTTTACTTAATTGTAATGTTTGTTGTGAAGCATTTTGGTCAGCTGAGGCTGTTGCAAATGTGCTATATAAATAAACTTTGACTAAAATGGGAAAGACCTCATATTGAAAACCAGTGCTTTAAAATACAACTTTTGATTTATGAGAATCATAAATCAAAAATTTTTCTGCCCCTGATACAGTTTTATTTAAAATGCAAGAAGCCATCCTCAAAACTGTCATAACTAGAATAGACGTTTTATTAGGTCATACACTATCCTTTAAAAACACAGGTCCCAAAAGGCCATCTTTGAGGACCAGTGTCCTCAAAAGGCAACTTGTATTTGGATCTGTATTTGTATTTTTGAAGACTGAGTACAAATTTCATTGATTACAGTTTTATTAAAATATAAATTGGAATTATTCACCTTAACACAGAGGTGTCCAAAGTCACTCCTCAAGTGCGGGGATC
This sequence comes from Alfaro cultratus, assembly GCA_903066825.1. Lineage (NCBI taxonomy): Eukaryota > Metazoa > Chordata > Actinopteri > Cyprinodontiformes > Poeciliidae > Alfaro > Alfaro cultratus. The sequence continues at coordinate 19,790 of CAEFZX010017210.1, forward strand.
CTGCATGTTTTGAACCTCTCCCTGGTTCAACACGCCTGGATCAAATGATGGCTCAATTGCAGGCTTCTGCAGAACAATGGCATGCTAAGGCTAAGGAGGTAGTTACCAACACAAACGAGAGAACTAAAACATGCAGGATGTCGGCCTTTGAGAGACTGACTTTGGACACCCCAATCTTTAGCATATTAGAGTCGAGGAAATGAAATCCAAATCTTTAAAAAGACAACGGAATGACCCTTTACACAAGCAACTATTCAGAGGCATTGAATCTGATACTGACTTCAGTTACGTTAGCGGTCATATTAAATTCGAAAAGAAACACAAAATACTCTTATTTATACCTAAACCAGACTCAACCAGCGTTTAAAATGAAACAACTCATGGTGGTCTTGGAAAAATAAAACGCTTGTCAGACAGTGGAAAATTACTGTTGCCGTAGAACCTTCTAGCAAGCTAGCATTAGCTCGGTGTCGGCAAAACATTCATTTACGTTCCACAAAGCCAGGTTTTTGGCCATGTTTAAAAAGATGAGGATTACATTATTTAATTTCCGACTGATTGATATTAATTAGAATTTTGTGAGTTGATGTTAAACTTACGTAGCTTCTTCCACATAGCATGGTGGCAGGCTACAAATCCTTTGCGTATAGCTGAGCAGACCTCCCGGTCACAGTCAGACCAGAACCCGCGTTGCTTCTTTATGTATTCCCATAAAGAGTCTCGCGCAAACTGCGCAGCCTCGCTACCCCCGTGGCCATCGAACACCGCGAAGAACGCCACGGAACGGCGGGAGCGACCAGAGGTACTGGGTTGATCTCGAGGTGGACACTCGCCTCCCGGCGAAATGGTTTCCTCAAAAATGTGTTTTTCTTCAGTTCGAACTCGTTCACTTGATGATTCCGTAAGCTGCTCGGTCTCCGCTTTTCCATCTTTAATGTCTGGATGTGAATCCACAGCCGTAGTGCTGACGCTAAAAGCTGCCCCATTACCCGCCTCCTGCTCGCCCGGCGTCGGCTCATCTTCCCCCGGCTCGGGCTCCACTATGACCTCAGTCACGTCTTCCATGTATTTCCTGCCTCCTTGGTCAGTAAAGACACTAACTCGCATCAGCAAGGCGTTTTCCATGTTTCCAGCTCTGTGAAGCTTTTCAAGTTTTCGGATTTGTTGGCATATAAAATTGAAGCTGGGTCAGATTTGAATGCGGGGAAACGTCCTGCCTTTGTTTATGTTCGGGCGTAGTAAGCATGCTCGAACCGTACGTCTTGACGTCAGAAACTGCCTTCTTCTGATTAAATGACGTGGCATCGCTACTGCGGCTGTTGCCCTCTACAGGTAAATCCAAACCTATTCTCATTAACGCAAATAGGCCACGTAATGTAAAATCAGGAGCACAGCTGAAATCTCTACACCGGTGTAATTAGCAACATGTCTGTCATAAAACAGTTCAAGGGTTTGCTGTGGTTACAGTTCTTTATTTTGCAGAGTTGTCAGACACATTTATGTAACCGGTGTGTATGATTAATGTCCTTTACTAATAGCCTAGACTTATACTGAACATTAACCTTGATGTGTTCAGTTGAAGAAGGGTCTCAAAGCACAGCAGCTGCTGGTTGTTCTTTAATGCCGGTTGCTGGCAGAGGCCTGCACAAGTTGTTACATTTAGCTATTTACATAGAGCTTTGTACTGTCTTTCTTTCTTTAGAATCAGAATCAAATTTATTGACTAAGATTGTGTGTACCAACAAGAAATTTGACTTTGGTTTCTGTGCTCAAACCCATCTTATAGAAAATGAAATACAGGAGAAAAGGAACTGTATGTACCTGTGAGTGTGTGTACAGCCATTTATCAAAATAAAGAAAATGCTTATGATTGTGCAAATATGCCATTTCTTGTCTCACAGTAAGATGTTCATTGAATAGGGGAAGAAACTGTCTCTGTTGCAGTTGGGTTTTAAGTGGCACTCTGTAGCATTGACCTGAAGGTCTAACAGTTTTATATGTGGGGTCTGCAGAAAAACACAAGTCCTGGATGGAGAATCAGCCTGGATTCTCTCTGCAGACCTGGTTGTTGGTGTCACTCTGGGCCTGTCCTGTTTTGTGGCTGAGTCAAACTGCACTGATGGATGTGTGTACAAGACTGACTGAATGAATAATAACTCAATTAAATTTTACTCACATAAGACTTTACTACTTAAGTAGTAAAATAATCTATGTAAAAGTAAAAAGTACAACATTGCAAAAATTATCTTAAAAGTACATTTTAAAAAAATCACTCAAGTAAATCTAATTGAGTAAAAGTAACTAGTTACTACCCAACTCTGGGTATAAGGTGGTTCCTAGGAACAGGAAGTGATCCACAGTAGACACAGTGCTGTTGATGGCGACAGATGTTCTCTGAAAGTCCACTGTCGTCACTGACATAGTCTTGAGCAGGTTGACCACATCAGTAGACCAGCTGATCAACTTCTTGTCTGTATGCAAACTCATCACTGTCCCAGATCAGAACTATGACAGCGGTGTCATTTGCAAAGATCCTGAAGTTTCATAGACTGTAAGTTAACTGCATCATTTGCTGATCTCTTTGCCATGTACGGTAAGTAAATTGCAGGAGGTCCAGCAGGGGGCCTTCTGCCCCCTGCAGTTTGCAGGGGGCACTGTTGACTGCTTCAACACCAGTTGGTCAAAAGACTTCATGACCACTGACATCAGGGTGACTGTTATCTTGATAACCTGAGGAAAACATTTTGACATATCTTGCAAAGTCTGCTATGACACACCCATGAGAAGATTGGAAACCAGTTCTAAAAGTTGTAGATGATAGCCTCTTCTCTGCATTCTAGAAACCGTGGTGCTCCATTTCAACACTGAGATTTTCAATGTTTTTTTATTATAATTATTTTTACTGTCAGGCAGGTGAATATTAACTCTGAATATACTCAGTTTCTTTATGTTTCCAAAGGTGTATCACAGGGGTACATCCTTGGCCCCATTCTGTTCTCCATTTACAGTGAATACAGAAAATAAGATAACATAAAATTTTATTGTCATTGTCACATGAACAGCAAAATTTGAGAAATGCCATCAGTCGGTGCAAAATCCCATCAGTCGGTGCAAAGTGCCATCAGTCGGGCAAAAAAAGATAAATTTACACACAGTGCAAGAAGTAAATAACAAATAGCTGATACGCATCAGTCATGATGATTAATGGTTATTTTTGATTGCATTTAGGTTTTTTTATTGCTGTCGGGTAAAAGCTGTCTCTAAGGCGGTTGGTTCTTGTTCTGATTGCTCTGTATCATATGCCTGAAGGCAACAGTGTAAACAGAGAATGTCCGGGGTGGGAAGTGTCCTTCCTGATGTGTTGTGCTTTT
>CAEFZX010017212.1:0-15055 GCA_903066825.1 Alfaro cultratus
AGTCATTTAGAGGCACTTAAATAATTTCTTTTTTTAATAACTAGTTTGTTTTAATAAGGGTTGGCTAACAACTGTACGTCGTTGCATACAATTAGAAGGCAAACGAAGAGAAATAATAACAAACTGACGATTGGTTTTTAGACAATAAAGGGAAAAACATCCTAAAGTAGTGACACCATTAACAAAAAACAACTCAATTTTTACCTGCTTTGAGTTTTAAACGCTCGCAAATCCAGAGCGTCGCTCAAGAAGTCGGCGAAAGCGTTTCTATAGCAACAGCAAAACACTAGGAAAGTCCGACGTTAACGGTTGTTTCTGAATTATACTTTATTATTATTTCAGCAGCTTTGATCGTGAAAGCCAGCTTTCGCTTAATAGTAAAAATATGTAAAAGAAAAAAAAGTTCTTAACACCTTAATTTTTTTTAAGTTAAAAACGTATGAATTTCCGAGTCTTAATTCATAATTGAGATTCGAGGTTATGGGTTTAAAAGTATTAATTTACATTTTTAGTCAAAACTACCAGTTTCAATATCGTAATTATCAGCTTAAAAGTAAAAATAATAGAAGCACGTTACGAATACGTAAGTTATAATTATCACATTCAAACTCATAGTCATGAGACACAAAGTCAAAATAGCAAGTTTCAAAACTGTAATTATAAAATGCAAAGTTATCTTTATGACCTTTGGCTTTTAAAGTGGTAATTATGTCTTTTGAATTTTTAAACATGACGAATAAAGTCAGTAATCCAAAATAAAAACTTATGAGATGCAAAGTCATAATTATGAGATTAAAAGTCATCATTTTAATTGAATTCAGACGAGTTTCAGAGTTCTGCTTTTGAATGTGGTATCTTTGAATCTAAATCCCATAGATTGTCCTTTTTGGGGTTTATTCAAGGTTTATTCAAATACAAGCATTTTTTTAACCTTTGGCCTCCAAAGAAACACAAGGTTTTCTATTAATGGTTATGAAGGAGGATACACATTAAATACAATTTTCTGCTGTACACATCAAAATGTGTTTTTAGTCGTACAAATAAGCCAGATTTTAGTCTACACCATCAAAACGTCATGAAACAGAAGACAGGTGAGAAAGTTACTAAGTTTGTATAGTGTGACAACTTCTTCATAGTGTCATACTTCTGAAACAATACAGGGATTTATCCTACACCTCAAACAATTCATGTTCTTGCTTCGTCTCATGGATAGATGCTTGGTTGAGCATCTATCCCAGAATGCTTGTTGGAGAACTTTATGAATCAAACAAACTTCATGTTTAAGGCCATTCGACTGTCATTGTGAATGTCTGCGGTAATCATCATTCAGATGGAAAGAGAGTCTTTATCAGTGGTCGGCTCGTCATCGCGGATCAGCAGCAGCCTTTATCTGTGAGTAGGCAGCAGGCTGCCTTCAACCCGCTTCCACAGATAAACAGCTGCGAGGATATAATCACCTTCCATGCACAGGTCTTCTCAGAAGCTGCATGTCCGCACCAGGAATATACGGACAGGCCTGCGTAAATAACTGGGCTAAACTTTCCATAAGAAAACAAAAAAGGCCAGAGAGGACTTAAAGCTTTAAAATACATTTAGAAATATTTTGTTTCTATGTTCTCTTTATTTCTGTTTTCTCTTATTTGTGACATATTTACTTATCAAATAAGCAAGCTTTTCTAAAACTAGGTCAACAGAAAATTGTTTTTTTATTTCTTCATAATAACTTGAAATTATTGTTTTACAAAAAGTTACACATTCCTGAAATATACCCATAAAGTCTGTACAAAGATTTATTAAAAGGTTTCCGAGCTTCTTTCTTTCTTCCTTCATTTATTTCCTTTCTTGTTTCTTTCTTTCTTGATTGCTTTTTTTCAGTTGTTTCCTACTTGATTTCTGCCTTTTTCTGTCAAATATGCTCTTCAATTATTCATTTTTAGGGATTTACCTTTTTTATGCCAGATATATGGTTTCATTCAAGTGTTTCAACTAAAAAAAAAAAAAAAAAACTATCTGAGTGTCCACATATAACTTAGAAGTTTTTTGTGATAACAATAATTTATTGCAATCATTTCTTCAAAAATTCTGCAAATTGTCAAATTGATGTACTTTATTTAAAATAGAAAAAAAACAAAACAATTGTTCAATTGAATAGATTTTGGCTCTAAATTCTCCAGAACAGGAAGATAGAGAGTTGAGCAATGGAAAGGCTAAAGTAATTCACTCATGTCTCCTCCTCCTCCTTCTAACGGTCCAGAGCTACATGAAAAAGAGAGATTTGAAGTTGGACTACCAGCTGACAGAGACAGACAAGAGACATGAGGAGAGATAGTGATGAGCACTAAGGAGACTTTACTGCTCTGAGGCCCTCGGGCTCCGAGGGGACTAGAACTGAGCTAAGAGGACTCACAACTTTAGAACGTGAGGGGAAAACAGTCATGAGAAATTTTACAAATTTTTTAAAATCTCTGTTAGAATTATAATCACTGCTAGTATTTTTAATTTATTTTCCTGCAATCTCACCAAAGAGATTGATGGCTGCTACTCAGGCTACGCTCCCTTCCTTTAGCTCATTCTCCGTTCTTTCTCAGTCCACTGACAACATGAAAGTGAGTATGGCAATGTCTGTATGTTTTCTTTCTGCACATTGGCAAAACAACAACCTAAAAAAAGCTTTGAAGATGCACGTTGGGGGAGAGGATTGTAGCTGGAGTTAAAACAATATCTAAGAAAAATGGAAAAGTTAGGCTGTAAAATGAGATTTTTTTTCCCTGTGCAGTTGGTAGCATAATTGATATCTATTTTACTGATAGGGTTTTCTAAAATGTTCTGAAATTGTATAAGGTTACAGTGTTGCTTGTGGTTATATCAGTAAAATAAAAAAAAAAATCCTTTTGTGATCTTATTAGACAGTGTTTTTTATTTAAATGGTATTTTACTGAGGCTGGTTTTTGAACCTTTCAATTTAGATTCAGCTTTAAACAACATGAATGTGATCAGAGCCAGATCAAGGTACATGCAAACCAAGCTGCTACTTGGGTTTCCAGAGCAGCAGAGCCCTTATAAAACTGCTTCAGTTCACGCTCAGCATATGAAAGCTGTTCTCAAAATAGCAGGTTATAAAAAGTTTTTAGTTTTTATTCATTTAAAAAAAAAAAAAAAGTGACAGATGTACTGTGTTTGAACAGATAAAGAAAAAATGTCATTGTTATGTTGGTGGAGTCATAGTTGAGCGTAATCATAATTACTCATCATGTTCTGAGCCGCGTTCACATTTCTCTGTTTGCAGATGAGTCATTCAGCCACATTGCAGCCATATGTTTTAGTGCAGTTTATTCATTACAACGAAGTGTATAATTATTAACAATGCACTTGTATAATTATCAGTTGTTTGTAGGTTTGTCTTTGTGCCATACACTTTCTGTTTCCTTTTAGTAATTACATGATTTCTGAAGATAATAGGATGCGTTGTATTTTAATTAGGGGTATCAGAGCAAGGGAGCTGAGTACAAATACATACCATAAGTTTCAGATTATCATAAAAGAAAAAAAAAAGGTTCACCACCAACTGTTGTTTTGTACAGTTTAATTGTGTTCAAACTTTTTTCACTCATCTATGGAAAAATTAAAAATGAGTGAAAAACGAATAACATGAACATCAGCTTGTCACATAAAATCTCAATAAATTAAAAAAACAGTCTGTAATGTGATAAAATGTGAAAAAGATGGATAGTATTAATAATAATACTTCTACTACTGCTGCTACTAAAAGTTATTATTATTATTATTATTATTATTATTATTATTATTATTATTATTATTATTATTATTATTATTATTATTATTATTTCATGTTTGTGTCCCATAGATGCAAAGTTTGTTACACAAAAAGACCCAAAAAGAAATAACTGTAGCAGAATTGCCACATATTTGTAAGATAAAAACAAATTAACAACACAAGCTAATAAACATGATTGTCGTGCTCTCAGGTTAAGGAAATTATTGTTTGTTAATTCTAAAACATGTTGAGTTAGCTTTACATGCAAACAACTAAGAAGGGTTTTCCTGGTATTTCTGACAGGCTGCTAAATTTTACTTAGGTCCTTAGTAACTATATGACAGATCCTGAAAGTGTATAATTGTGTACATTTTTCGATGTAGTTTTGGATGTTTATAGAATGCATAAACAGAAGGTAGGAGTTATCTTATGATCATACCTCTTGATCTAGGTGTGGAAGTCCAGTGATGGCGCTCTCCCTCTGGACTCTCCGATCAACAAACTTTCACCGGACGGCTCTGAGCAGGTCCAGGTCAGCCAGCAGATGACGGAGGAGCTCCTGGATGACGACAGCCAGACAGCGCTGGATCTTGAGTTTCTGTTGTCCGAGTGGAGCAAAAATTCTCCTGACTTCAACCCTCCTTTAGACGGTCAACAATTGGCGCAACCCGACCCACACCTGACGTACCAAGAGGTGGGCATGTTCAAGGAGCAGACAGGGCAGGGGAGTGTGCAGATGGGCAACAGTGGTGTCATGGCTGAGCTCATGTCTCCTGCTGAAACCACATCAGCGCAGCCGGAGATCTACCACCATGATTACACCACCAACCAGCCGGGTCGACGCATCTTCCCTAACGTACAGAATATCAATCACTTTGACATCCCACAAGGAAGCAGTGTAGACAGACACAGCAGAGGAAGTCACACTAAGTTCACTTCCTGGGACTTTAACCACTACTACACCCAGCAGCATCACCCACTGCGCACCATGCCAGACAGCAGGTTCATCCAGCCACAGGTCATGACCCCCAACCCTCGACCTTACAACTTCGTGCCTCATTTCAGTCTCAACTCCAGCTTTCTTGGTGACTACTCCCACCCCCACGGCCAGGCCACGGTGCATTTGGCCAATCACCAGCAGCCCATGGTGATCAGACCACATTTGCCCCCTGGTGGAGTGGAAGAGAAGCGTGGGAGGAGGCCCACGGTGAAAAAAAGACCTGCCATCCACAGCTGTGAGTACGCCGGCTGCACCAAGACCTACACCAAGAGCTCGCACCTCAAGGCCCACCTCCGGACCCACACAGGTAACCAAAGGAACAACCACAAGAAAAGACACTCATGTTACAACCAGAATGGGTAACTAATGTGGAAAGCCACAATTCAATAAATAAGGTGCTGAGTTAATGATTACATGTGATAATTTACAAAAACGGGAACTGCACTAAATATGTCAAGTCATTTCAAGATTATTTGTATAGCACATTTCAACAATCAAGCAGTTCGAAGTCAGTACATTTATGTAATTACTTTGATGTTTTAGGAATTTATAAAATGCATAAATACATAATTAAATGATCAATTGAATAATTAAAAACTGAACTCATTGTCCCGCATTGACTACAGGTCCAAAAGTACAACAATGTTCCAAATACATTTTAGAATAATGTTAGTAATAAATATATTACTAATTAAAAGAGAATGTATTCATTTTTCATATATATGTAAAATATATACGCATTATAATGTATATAATGCATTTTATTTGATGATTGTTTTGGTAACTGCATTATGGCCCTTTTGGACCTCCGTAGAAACCGCTATGTGAATTTTACAGGAGAGAAGCCTTACAGCTGTCCGTGGGAAGGCTGCAGCTGGAAGTTCGCCCGCTCCGATGAACTGACGCGTCACTACCGGAAGCACACGGGTCAGAAACCGTATGAGTGCATGTTGTGTCACAGGGCCTTCTCCCGCTCCGACCACCTGGCCCTTCACATGAAGAGACATGTCTGACCACTCAAAACCTCACATCGAGGTCTTCACTCATTTTACTGATAACGACTGTTTAAACAGCCATTCTCAGGCAATTACTTCCTGAAAAAGCAGTAGTTTTCATATAACATATGTTTCTGTTGTTGTGTTTGCTTTGTACCACACATGTTCTGACTTTAAGGACCTTCAACAGCTCTCCTGTTTCTAAGACTGAACAGCAACTCTACATGTTAGACCCACATCATTTGTCCTAAATGAAAATGAAATGAAAAGACAAAACGAAGAGCAAAGCAGGATTTGTTTATTAGCCACTTATAAAAAGGGAACTTGGAACTTTTAAACCCTGCAAAATTTAAATGAGGACAAATGAAAGCCTGTTAAGCCAACACTGTATATACTATACACATGTAGATAGCTAAACACCAACAGACCATCAGGAAAAAGAAAACAAAGTAAACAGTGAATATTAAAGAAAAAGAGTTGATATCTTCTGAAGTCTGTCAGTTGTATTATCCAAAAGCACCATAAACTGCTGTTGGTTGTCTTAATGAATCATAGATTGAGAATCAAATAACTTTCTGCTTTTTTCTTCCCATTTTAAAAATTTTAATATTTGATACTTTCAGCTCCTTATTATCAACTAGAAATGAGTAGAATATTTGTATTTATGATCTTTTATATCAACAGAAGATACAATGTTATTAGAAAATGTTATTTTTATTATCAAACAGAGGTTTTAAAGTTGTACACAAATTGTTGCCATAAATCAAGAAATAAAGGCTCATAATGTTACATTTCAGAGTATGTTGAATTATTATTGGCTGTTGATCTTTTGGAAGCAGAAAATAATTGACTATGACTCTAGTAAAAAGATTTTTGAGAAGAAAAACTTTTAAAAATATATATAAATAAACAAATTGAAGTATCAGCTGCTTCCTGTAGGTGGCAGTCTTCTCCTACCATGTTAGTGACTGGTAGCTGAGTACTGTGTTTCTAATCTGGGCGAGGGTGAGGTGAGGATGACAATCTGCTTATGTAACTGAGCACCCGCTGATTCATCCTGATTATGTCATGAAGGGAATCAACAGGATGTTGCGGTCTGTGCCAGTGTCACAAAATCTGGCACATACTGCACACATACAGTGAGGAAAGACAGCGATGAAAGTGGCCATTCATCCAAATTTGCAGAACCCGCATACAGTTGTACAGAGCTTTAATCTGTGCAAAAGGAGGACTGGCTTTATGTGAAAAAAGTTAAATAGCACACCTGGAGATGTGCAAAAAAGCTTTATATTTTAACGCTGTAATATTTTATTACATTGAAAATGTTAGAAAAAAAAAACATTTTTACTTCTCAATGTGTTTTTCCGTGTTCAGAAGATGAATGTACTCAAATTGAAAGTAATATTTTTCTGAATATTTGGGTATAAGATTATGTCTCTTCAATAAGAGAGTAATTTATTTTTTTAAAAATATTCTCATCAGGCAAAAATAATCGTAAATGTGTGTATGTGTGAACGCCCTTGGTCAAGTAGCTGGAGAGAGTGAAGACTGGGCCTCTCAGGCTGCTGCCTCTTCTTCCTCTGACGGACGGACAGACGGACGGATCAGTGTTGCATGTATCATTCTGTCATCTTTCTAAAATAATGGCCTACGTTATTTATTTACTTATTTATTTATTTTGCCAAAAGGATTTTTTTGTTTGTTTGTTTGCCTAAAACATTGTTTGGAAGAAACAGGTGGGGAAATGACTTGGCCTTTAATTTAGGAAGGTGATGATATAACTTTTTCCCTTCAAGATCTTCCATATGTCAACAATCTACCTGCTGTTTATTTAGACCTAGTCAGTGACTTCACAACCAACCTAGAGAAACACTACACGTCTTCAAAAGAAAGAATATTTAATTTATAAAAATGTTAAATATGTTTTAGATATGATAAGTTGGACCCAAAACGATGTTCAACATAGTTCAACAAAGAAGACATGAAGAAATCTTAAATAGTGGCTGATCAGACTCAGACACTGTAGACATAAAATGATTTATACCAACAAAATGGTTTATACAAACTAACAAAGATTAAACTAACAACACCGGTTAAGATAGTGCTAATTAGCAACATATAAAAAAAACAAGGGCTGCCTTGCAGCAAGAAGGTCCTGGGTTCGACTCCCGGCCCGGGGTCTTTCTGCAAGAGTTTGCATGTTCTCCCTGTGCATGCGTGGGTTCGCTCCGGGTACTCCGACTTCCTCCCACAGTCCAAAAACATGACTGTCTCTCTAAATTCTCCCTAGGTGTGAGTGTGTGTGTGTGTGTGTGTGGTTGTTTGTCCTGTCTGTCTCTGTGTTGCCCTGCGACAGACTGACGACCTGTCCAGGGTGAACCCCGCCTCTCGCCCTAAACATTCGCTGGAGATAAGCGTCAGCACCTCCTGACCCCACTAGGGACAAGGGTGTTAGAAAAGGGATGGATGGATGGATGGATGGATGGATGGATAAAAAAACAAACCTTGTTGAGTCATAAGAAAAGCTGAGTAAATAACACCAAATACCGCCTCTTACTCACCTAAATGGTTGTATTTAAAGAGAACTGATGCAGCTGTGACTCTTATCTGATCCAGCAGCATCTCCACGGTAACCGGCAACTCTGAAACAAAGTCTAGCAGACTGACAAGGTTAACTAAATGTATGCACTCTAAGAAGTTGGGTTAATTAAAAAAATTACAAAGATGTGATAGAAAATGCTAATTTAAAATATCCAGTGATTAAAAATGCTTGAACTTATTTTAAGATTAAAAATATACACAGTAAATAAAACTGTATTTTTACTGTAAATGACTGAATTTCAGTCACTTGTTTGACGTGTGGCAACAGGAATTTATATATATATATATATATATTCTTTTTTTTTTTTTTTTTTTTGTTTTTTACAAAAATTCATTAAGAAAACCAACTAGAGAAATAAAATGAGGAAAGAGGAATTAGAAATGGTTTGCTTTGATTTTTCCACAAAGGCGTTATGAGTCATTAAAACATTCTTGGAATCCGAAAGAATTTTGTTGTTAAAGGTCAAGCTTAAACGGGATAATCAGGATCTACGATCCCTTAATTGGCTCAGCATAAAGAACGACCATTCATCGATGTGTGATAAAAAGGGGGAACGATTACTTTTGAGAACCTTAAACAATACTTTAAAAAGTACACTAACAAACAATATGTTGTACCAGCTTCCCTGGGCTTGTATGGATCTTGGTCTGAAAAAGATAATAAGAAAATAGATGTAATGGGAAGAACACAAACTGGTAAAAAGCTCCTTTTCTCTCTGGATCTCACAGTGCAGCATCCCTGATTGTTTTCACTGCAGCAATACAGTACTATGCACCTCATGGCAACGCTCCAGTGATTCAAAATGAGAAATATTTTTACATTCTCACTCTTTCTTAAGGGCAAATTTAAAGTGTTTGTTCTCCCTGTTCAAGTCAAGGTCTATTTGTTTAGCATTGTGTAACCTCGCAAAATTTGAGACGCCCGCTTGGGGATTAGCGTAATAAAGCTGCTGCAAACACAGTCTGAGTTCGAGGGGATTGTGAGCTGATTTGAACTGCAGTGAATGTGGACAGAGTCAAACAAGGTCACTGCACCGGCGAGTTTCAAGGATCTAATGAAACTTCACCTGCAGGACGCGCCTTGCTCATGTTTATTCATAGTGTGTTTATATAGCTGTCACAGCACTTTGGCTGAGTGAAAAGTGACACAGAAAAAGAGACCTCACAGTCCTCGACCATTTTTAGTTGGATAGTTTTCAGATGTTTTTTTTGCACAAGCTTTCTAAGTCTCACCAAACATGGAGGTACCGCAATAAACTGAGTTATATTTATAATTTATCATAAAATTTATTTTTTTGTTGTTGCTACATTGATTCCCCCTTTATGCCACACCCATCTGGTGTTTTTATTGTCAAAAAGCCCTTTAGTTTACAAACTCTCTATGTTTACAATTTTGTTGGGAAGACAGAAGCGTTTTTCATGGCAATTCTTCCAAACAAACATTCGCGAAAAGTGTTTTTATGTTAAATCTGTATCAACTCAAGATGCTACACCTTGCTAGAGTTTTGTCTATTCTTTTCTTGCCACGAATAAATGGTTATGAGAAAAAAAAAGACCAGGTTTAGTGAGGATGAGAAATGTTGGATTTAAAATCTTCATGTTGTGCTCTCAGTCTCCCTGCATGCTGACAAGATAAATATGGGTGAAGTTTAATTTTTTTAAGTTATTGTTCTGACTTTCAACAAGTTTAGGTGAGTTGCTGTTTTGCTAAATCCATTTACATATTTATAAGGAGCAGCTTGAACAACATGTCCTCTTGTCTTTCCCATTTTGAATATTGGCAAAGGGAAATGGGACTCTATGTCACATCTTCTTTATACCCCAGCTAAATGGGTTGTCCATTTAGTCATTTGAAGGTCCAGTATATTATTCAGCTTAAAAAATTTAATAGGAATATAAGGGATGCTTTGTCTCATTGGTTTTATAGGAATTGCTAGGTGCTCTTGTAATTATGCAAAAAGAATAAAAATCTAAATACTTCTCAAACTTGGATTGTTTTTATTTTTATTATTATTATTTTATTTTTTACCTCTGAATATATTCTGTTGAAATTGAAGGTTGGATTTAGCTCTTTTTTCTGTTTAAACTTTATAAGCGTGAGCAGAACTTACCAAGTTTAAACAGTTTTACTCAGTTCCCTCAGTAAAATAAACTGAGGGATGAAGGTGTTTTTATTACACATCTTTGCCAAGTGTCCCACGTATTCAGTGTGTGATGTAATTATAACTACATAAATGACAATCCACTTAAGTTCTGGTGAGGTAACTTGTACTGAAACGTGTTCCCAGAAGCTTATTTATTTATCCTGCAGTGATTTTGTGTATCTGGCTTTCCCCCTTTGTGTCATGGTCAAAGAGAAAGGATTACAGTTATTCAATGGCCAAGAGGATTTTCAGGAAGAAAAGGAGAGAAATATACACTTGAGACTGACACAAAGAGGCTAAATGGGAACTATTTCCCTGTTTTGGGAGGAAGTGTCGTTGTCCAGCAGAGTGAACAATGCTGCTGTTGTCGTTCTACTGATCTAACCTCAGCTGAACTTCCAGCGCTGCATTGTCCTCAGATGCTCTTTCTTTGTGCATTACACAACAGCCTGCCTTTCCGTTGAAGACGAGGCGTTGAATCGGGCTGATTGATTCTCTGTATGGATCTGGTTATATTACTTGCACTGTATTGTGCAGAACCACTGAGCTGTCTCTCATTGCCTTATAACTTAGCTCTGCACAGCAAAAAGGTTCCTGCAGCATTAATTTTCATCTTTCTTAAAGACCTGCAATTTTTTTTTCTTTTTGTATCTGAAGCTTTGTTTCTCATTTTCAAAACATGTCTGAAAGAAACAGCACATTTTTTTATTATTATTTTGGTAGAATTAGGAAAATGAAAACAAATTTGGCTTTTTAATGTCAGCTGATAAAAATGCCTCCATATATTAAAACAAAAAAAAAGAAAAAGCTTAAATTCATATAATAAAATTTAGGAAGTCTTACTCCCTTGCAGTAAAACCTAAAGAATGATGATTATGGTCATGTTTTGATTAAGTATTGCTTAATGTTTTTTTTAATGTTTTTAAGATAAAATCTTGTTCTTTTTGTGCATGTTTTTTGGAAACATTTTGAGTTTTTTCTCATTTTATTTGCATATTCTACATATTTTACAGTAATTTTGAGTGACAAATCAGCACAACACATGCTATTTTCTATCTGCTGAGCCATTTCCAGTAAATATGCAGTAAATTGTGCATTATTATCGCTGGATGTACCTTACCCTTTTCTAAAATATAGACACTAAGTTTTCATTTAAGTTTATGTTGAAAAAAAATAATTTTGTCATGTATTTATTCTGTCTTATGTTGTTATTTTGCAATTATGTCATTGATTTGTATTGTTTTTATTTTAGGGTTATCATCAGTTACTCATTACTTATGTAGCGTTTTTACCAAATACATTTTTACTCTTATTTGAATAACTCCTTGAATAGCCACTTTTTACTGGAGTGTAAGCTAAAATAAACTAAAGATGGTCTGATTATACTTTTTTTATTTTCTCTTACCCTTTAAAAGGATTTCTTTCCTACGGCAATATTGTACCATCGTGCAACAACAGATTTAAATAAATGCCTTGAGGAGTCAAAGCTTTACTCTTATTAAAACAACCATAACATGAGAAAAACAGAAACCTAGAGTCAAATCCCACTGTTTTAAATCAGAGTTTGTCCTGAAATCTGTTGTCATCTTTTGTTGTGAGTTGGAGAAATGCATTGATGGTGATTCACATAAAGTGACTTTCAAACAACAACAACAACAAAAAAACAATAAAATACAACATATTCCCCGTTTTAGCACATTTTCATGCGTTGTTGTTGTCACATAACAGCATAATTTCATAAGCATAATGCGGTCTTTTCTTTCCATGAAAGCAATTCGATGGTGGCAGTTCTCTTTTGGTCCAGCTGGCTTCCCGTCATGAGGAGGAGGAGTGGAGGGTATAGGGTGGGGGTTATTCAGGGTGAGGATCCGACCCCAGACGAACCAGCCGCTGGTGGAGGAGGAGATGCCAGAGAGATGTAGGACTGTGAGGGGCTCAAACGACTGCAGCGCTTCGGGTTTTCATCCTCAGAAAGTTTTAGAGAAGAGGTGAGTCAGAGTTTCTCTTTCTCTCTGAGCCACTGAGGGGTTTTTCCTTCTTATTTATCTGAAATATTTTAAAAAGGTTTCTGATTTAACGCAACATATTTAGTTGTGGGGAGAATTCAGGATTTTCATTGCCATACCTAATTGTGAATTTACACTAACTGATCGGGATGCTTATGAACTTTTTTGATATTATTTGAATTGGCACATAAAGTCTAAGGTTTACTTATGTCATGTTTTTACCTAATGCTCTTATCTAATATTTAACTTTTAATGTTTTTGTTGCCTAATAGATGATGTTGTCAAGGACCAAAATGGCAAAAATAACTAAATATTTATAAACGATATAATTTCAATACAACTGGAAGCACATATATCATTAATATATAATATTTGCTATGAATAACTATTACTTTTTATTTACTTAATTATTTACATCTATTTCACCAAAATGTATTTAATGTAATTTTTTAAGTACATGGTTATGTATTTTTAATGAGCTGTAGAATGGGACACATGTTGAAATTAAGTTTTAATTAATGATTTATACAGTATTTAATTATCTGTTTGATAAATTGACTCAATATATTTTCTATTTATTTAAAGTTTTATTTATCTGCTTGGTTGTGGCACTTTTGGCTCTCGCTGTAATTCTCATATCAAGCATTTGTGTTTGTCGCCTCTAGGTGGAGCCCTAGCCCAGCAGTCCAGTTTGAACATGGCAGCTCAGACAATGGGTGCTGTCTTTGACGTGATGCCCCCTCTGCTCCATGCAGAGTCTGTAGCTCTTGGAGGATCAGGTTCTGGTCCTGGTTCTAGTTCTGAATCCTACGTTGAGAAAACCGTTTCCAACCTCAAAATGCAGACATACGAGCCCCGCTCCTTCGGACTGGAGTTTCAGGAGAGCCTTGCCAGTCCAGAGGACATTGCTGCAACAGGTTTCGACGAGAGTAACGGTGACGGTGTGCGTCGCAAGCGTGAGTTCACCCCCAGTGAGAGGAAAGACGAAAACTACTGGGACAAGAGGAGGAAAAACAACGAGGCGGCCAAGAGGTCCAGGGAGAAGAGGCGGGCGAACGACATGGTGCTAGAGCGCAGGATCCTGGGTCTGCTGGAGGAGAACGCTCGCCTCAAGGCTGAAGTGTTGGCCCTCAAGTTTCACTTTGGGATGGTCAAGGACCCGTCTGATGTGTCCATCCTGCCATTGTCCACACCACCCAGTTTGACCCCCAGTAACACCGATGGCCTCTCATACTACAACACCCACCACACCCAGCCTGTGCAGCAGGGTGTCCGGACAGAAATGCCTCTACAGACTGGCAGTAGAGACTCCAGCATCCATCCATGTGTCCCACAGGCAGACAGCACTGGGTTTTATGATGACACACTAGATGAGTGTGTCAGACCTCCACCAACACAGCATCCACAGGTGTGTGAGGCAGCAAGCGAAAGAGCAGACTCATCCGACGGACTGAGGAACCTCCCACACAAGCTCCGGTTCAAAAGTCCACCCGATGGGAGGATGTCTTCATCACCTGATAGCAGACTTGCTGGCCCACCTGTAGCCATGGTGGAGCCGAACATCCAGATAAAAACGGCCCAGCAGGCCGCGGTCCAGGCTCCTTATAGGTGTGAGCAGCAGCAGCAGGCCCAGGACTCGTCCTGTGGACTCGGTGACTCCTCGTTTCTTCAGAAGTCAAACAGGAAGTTCTCAGGAGGCGATGTGAGTCTGAGGTCGCACATCAGCAGTTTGTCGCAGGAGGTGGCTCAGCTCAGGAGGCTCCTTTCCCAGCACCTTCTCCATAAAATCCCTTGAAAAAAAAATTAATAAATCTCAAACCCAAACATTGACAGAGACCTCATCCACTCAAACATTCAGCTTATAACTAATCTCCGCTAAAACTTATAACCAATCTTTATTTCCATGTATGGATAAACCTGACAGTGACTTTTAAATTTTATTGGGTTAATATATTAGTAAGAAGTCTGTGGGGATTGGGGAGCGCTTTAAGAAAATAAAAGATGTAACATTAATTCTCACTGTTTTGTACAATTTCAACCATATGGTTTGTTTGATGGGATTTTTTTCTTTTTAATTATAAAATTACTCATGCTAAAGTTGTAATTAGTGTGATTAAAATGTTTTTTTTCAGTGTTTTATTCTGTCTGTTGATCCACACTATACATAACCTGTTAGGTTTGACCAGGCCAGCTGCAAGACTGATTTCCTGTTAATTCATTTAAAGCTTTAATTGCTTATAGAATAAAAAAAAAAAAATCTGACCTGCTTTTAATAAAAAGAAAGGACAAAATCAGTGTCTTGATGGCAGGAGTTTGAATGAAGAGAACAGTGGATGTGTACAGTCACTGATCAGGTTATTTTCCATGTTTTTGTCTTTGTTCTCCCTACTTGGCAGAGCTTGCAGGCAGCTGAGAGGATGTGAGGGTCTAAAGCAGGGGTCTCAAACTCCAGTCCTCGAGGGCCGCAGTCCTGCAGTTTTTAGATGTGCCACAGGTATGAAATGGCTTAATTACCTCCTCCTTGTGTAGATCAG
>CAEFZX010017216.1:0-46532 GCA_903066825.1 Alfaro cultratus
ATCCAACCAAACAAACAAACAACCAAGCAAACAAACAAACAAACATCCATCCATCCATCCACCCAACCACCCACCCATCCATCCATCCATCCATCCACCGTTACGTCCATCCATCCATCCATCCATCCATCCACCCATCCATCCATCCATATTTCTGTTCACCCACTAATCAATTAGATTTTATTTCAGAAACATTTTGCTGAAGGTTTCTGAGATTATCTTGATTCACAGCAAACTGAGTTGCTGCCTACTGAGCTCTGTCACACTGCATCCTCATCCTATTAGCATACAGTAGCAGAATTAATCTGATACAACTCTGCATTCAAACAGCAACATGCTGACTATTGTTCAGCTTCCCTACAGTCTACAGAACGGCTCAGCCTCAGCATCCTGATCAGCTTTTAGTTATTCATAACAGTAACTTCTAGCCTTGCATGAATTCTAAGCAAACACACAGACCTTCTGCAGGGACTGGATCTGCTGTTTGTGTCTTTCTTCCAGCGCTTTGCTCTGGCTCTGCAGGGCCTCCCTCTCTTCCTCCATCCGCAGCACCTTGTCCTTTAGACGGCTGCGCTCGTTGTCCAGGTCCCTGATGGCGGCTTCCTGGGTCATCTGGGTGGCCTGCAGGCTGCTTATCTGACCTGTCATGAGAGAAATGTTACAGATCAACACAGTTATATAACAAACGATTATTTTAGGAATCAATCATTCGATTCTGACGATTAATCAATTAACTGAATAAAAAATCTGAACATTTTGCAGATTTTTAATTTAACCACTTAAACTATTTTTGTATACAATATTAAAGACAAGTAAAAAACAAAGAAATGTAAAAAAACATAATTAATTAACTATTTTCAAATAAGAAAATAAACATTTTTATATAGCTAATTATTATTTTAAGAACTGATCATTCTATTTTGGTGATTAATTGATTAATCAAATACGAAAATGGGCGCATTCTGAAGATTTTTTATTTGAACTATTATGCTTATTTTATACAATATTTTGAGTTTGCATAAGAGTTTAATTGCATATTCACTCCTCCCCAAACCAAACAAACTTTCAAGGCAAACGGACTGGAGTTTGATTAAAACAAACTAAACAGGGCTGCTGGGAAAACACACTTAATTACAGTCTGCAGATTTCTCTGCATTTTTAACCAAATAACCCAATCAGCCTTTACAGGACACATTTCAACAAACCAGCTCCAACATTTCATATAAAATTTGGGAGAATGTGTCTTTCTTTGCAAAACGCCCTCCATGTGCCCTCTGAGCTCCATTCACCGGCCGGATCCCAAGCAGCTTTGGAGGAAAAACATTTTTCTAATCAGACTTTAGCAGCTCATGAAGCTAATGAGGCGAATGTTATTCTGCTCTAACGAGCTCAGATGGCTCACATGCATCAGACTGTAATGTTTTTACAATCTAGTTGCACAAAAAAGAGAAAACCTAGACAAGTTGTTAAATTAGATTGTGTTGCTTAAACTGGATCGCCTCAAAGTGTGGAGCTGCACTGCCTTTTAGGGACAGGGAATGCCATTAGCTTTGATATGCAGCCATAACTTCAAAACGTTTTGGGTTGTGATGCCTCAGACGAGACAAGAGGAGCTGTTAGTCGATGTCTGATGTGTTTCTGCGTCTGCCAGCGTGACGAGAAGTGAGGAGAGGTGATGACGTTTGGGTTCTTACTGGCTTTGAGGAGTATTTCCGTGGCCTGCTGCTGAACTCGGTCTCTGGCTGCCTCCAGCTCACACTCCGCCTCTTTCTGACGGATCTCTATAATCTCAGAGTTCTGGGTCACTTCATCCAGCTGCTTGGTTAAGTCCTGGAGAAGAGTCAAAACAATGCAAGAAAACTTAAACGGTGCAGATGTCTGACTTAAAACAGATAATAAAATACAGGGCTTCCATCTAGAACTCTCGTCTTCTGATGTCATTTCTAGAGAAAGGATGAAGCTTTTATTCCTCCAATGTGGGTATATTGATCAACTACTTATCTATTAGTGCAAAAACTTCACCCAGTGTTTCACCAACTCAAATTTAAGACTTTGTAAGAACTTGTAAAGACCATTATGAATCCAATTTAAGACCAGCTGTATATTTAAGACCTTTTAAGACCCATTCAAGACCATTATGAATTACATTTAAGACCTGTATTGTGATAGAAACCCTCTTAAGACCATTGTGGATTAAATTTAAGACTTGTGTTGCAGTTTTTTGAGATATTCCACAATCACGGCAATTCACGCAAAATCAGCTGATCAACTCATTTTTTCATGCTAAATTATGAGCTTACTTAATTTTCATTATGAAAATTATGCATTTAAGACTTAAAATGTTTAAGACTTACTGTCTTAAAAAGTCTTAAATGAACATTTCTGCTGGAGAGAATAAACAAAACGCTGAAAACCTTACCTTAACTCTAATCAGGTGAGCTAAGGTAAAGAATGGACTTTCACTGATGTAATACTGACTTTTAGGATCCAAATTCAGATTTGATGTTGACGTGCTTGGCGCTGAGTATTAACACTCAAACCAGGAAGTCATTCAAACATTAAATCAAAGATCAAGTTTATTTTGTTACACGACATCAGCTAGTTTCTTTCAGTAATTCTTCTGCTCGACTCGTATTGTGTCACTTTCTGTTTGCTGTATTTCCTGCATCACCTTTTAGCTGCCAGAACCATCTGTTATTTATAGGAGCAGATTCATTTTGTTCCGTTTGTAAATAAATAAACTTGTATTTATCTCCTATCCATCTGGTTCCTGCCTGCGAGCCTACATTTTGCTCCCGATACCTCCACAGACATCTGTGACAATTAGCAGGAGCAAATTAAAACCTGCAGCTCCTAAAATGAAGGAAACAGCTTGTTCATCTAATATTTAAAAACAATATTGGTGAAAAGTTGTATTGTAAACACAACTTTTCATTAGGGATGCAACTAATGATTATGTTACTAATCTATTATTCTGACAATCGAATTAAAATAAAATGGCACAACGTGCAGATTTTCCATTAAACCTCTTTAGCTTTTTATTACACAATGATAATGAGTTCTTTCATTTTATTGCTGAAAATGCAACAACACAGCCTCCTTCAGCGACTGAACAAAATGAAACGAAAACTGACACTTCAGAAGTTTTGGGTTAAACATATATACACACAAAGGCGTTTTAAAAATAAGTCAAAATGTATATGTATTGTACAATTTTGGCTTAATTACTTTAAATATGCTGGAGGGTTTCAGCAAATTCCCATTTTTAGAATTAACCATTAATCAATTACTAAATTAGCTGATAATTATTTCAACAACTGATCAATCACGATTAATATGATTAATCATTTCAGCCATTTTCAGCTTACAGAACAAAACATATTGCTGGCATATTTTTAATACTGAGGATCAGGGATTTAAATCCCAACTGCTGTTCAATTAATAAGGAGCAGACTTCAGGGAACGATGCAAATTGACACACATGCAGCGCAGAAGTTATGCGACTCAGAAACTCATGAGAGGTAATTTCACATCTCCGAGTCGCGCCAAACAGCCTGCCTAAAACCTAATTACCACAGCCGCGGTTAAGACAAAGAAGCCCCAGAATGACGAGACCCGCTGAGGAGTCACACCAATTAGACTTTATGGGTGCAGGAGTGTGAGCAAGCTGTCCTCCGTTTGAGACGAGAAAAGTAGCTGCAGCTTCTCCCTGTAAGATTTCACATGTGAGCCACAATGCCTAAAAAAGCAATAAAAAAATCTCTTTTTAAATGTTTATTTTCACATTTCTGTGGTGAGTTTTGCTGAGTGAAACATTCAGACAGAAATGGAGTCGGTTTAATTTTTGTGAGCATGAACTTCTAGCTCCAGGTTTGGAGGGAATCTGATCAAGTATTGGTTGCTATAGTCTCCATCTCTTCGAGATTTGTAGTAGAAATCTACTACAAATGCATGGATTGATACCAGATGTATTGTTTGAAACAGGCATCCATTATCTGTTACAGAGCTCCAGTCTGAAAACTCTTAGGAAATCATAGTTCATTACAGCGGAGCCCAGGCTGTACAATGTAACTTTAAATTGTTCCACCAACTGGCTTTTCATTCAGATTGTCTAAAATATTTGAAAGGAAATGCAGCTTTGGATGCTGAAAGGCAGCCAATCCAGGAGCAGCATTTTTTCCACCTTGGTGCTGATTGGCTGATGCCCAAATATGGGAAATACAGTGAATGTTAGCTTCTGCTTTGTTTTATGCATTAACAGATGAACGCTACAGCCTATAGAGCTGAACTCAGATTTTTATGGACTTTATTACATATTTTGTTGTTTCAGGCCTGGTTGTTTCACCTTAAACAGCAACAAGCCGTTTGATACTTCTGCAACGCTCCAGGGTATTCTTTAGTTATTTGTTTAGTTAAAAAGCTGACGTCTGCAGTTAGTTTAATTAAACACCATTCTTCTCTTAGTCCTCCAGTAAATTCCTTTGTCCTTTCACAACCTTTGTGCTCAAAGAGAAACATAAAGTTGTTTAATGCCACATCAATCCTCTTGGATCCAAAAAGGCCTAAAACCCACAATCCGTCTCTTTTCTCTTTTCTCCAGGCTCATTTGAGCCTATTGAGCCAGCAAATCTTTAAAGGGCTCACAAAAATAGCTCCTCTGTTTACTAAAACCCTGCTCTGTTTTGTGGAAAGCAAGCAGAACAAGAGGATGAGACGGGATAAATATGAGTTTTAGGAGCAAAACCTGCTTGGAGGTGAAGTGGCTCATGGAAACAAACCGATGAAGGGAAAGAAACAATCAGGATTTATCAACAAAAACACCTTTAAATGTGGCTCCTGCTGAATAGTCATTATGTTTTGTTTGCTTTTCTTTTTTAATAATGAAACATGGTAAAAATGTAATGTTATAAGTGAAATAATCTGCCAGTGGGACCAGAATCTTTTTTTTATATGAGTATTAATAAATTATTGACTCAAAACAAGTTGAAAAGTTACTTGTATGTTAGTTTTGAGACAAAACGAGTCATTGCGTGTTTTTGAAGTACTTCAATTGGGATACGTTCTCAGTTAATTAGTAATTGATTATTAATTATAAAAATGGAGCACTCTGCAGATTTTTTTATTTAACAACTTAACCTTATTAAATGCAGTATTAGAAATGCATATCTGAAAAAAATAAGCTGCACATTTTGAGGATTTAGGACAGCCTGTCCTGCATTAGATGTTTTCCAGTAATTAGTTTAATTGAATTAATCTAATTATTAATCTGACTTAATTGATTAATTAAGTAAAAAACTGGCAAAAATTCTGCAGATTTTTCATTTAACCTCTTAAGCCCATTAAAGTAAATAAGCATTTATGCTGAAGAAACTACGTCTAACATCAACGTGTGAAAAACTCAAACCCCTCTGACTGATTTATCATCTATTGGTTTAGACTAACCAAGTAATAATTGGAAAGCAAAAGGTGTTTAATAAGTGATTAATCCGATTTTTAAAATATCTGATTAATCGAGTAATCGTCAGAATAATCAATTAATAAAACAACAGTTAGGTGCAGCCCTAATAAAACTAATAAAACAGTTTTCAGTGATGATAAATATGCACAAATACTGAAGTTTCAGGTCTAAGAAGTAAAGTCCCTGAATGAAAATGTACAGGTGAAACGTCTTTGTGAGAAAACTGCCTGAAGTCAAACTTCAGGTGTTCTTTAGTCTTTACTGTTTAATCCAAATAGATGGAGTTAAGTACAACCTCACCCCACAATCCCTAAAGAAACTCTGATTTTTACATTTCCTTTTAAATTCAAAAACTCATGATTAATTGCTTTTGTCTTGCGGGGAAAAGCCTCTGTCAGCCAACTTGGACCAGCTTTTCTCGAGAGCGAAATATTTAGTCCGAAGACAGTGACAGCAGCAATTTAGCACAGCGTCACTGGTGTATTTCACTCTGGGGAAAATTTGCAATTTTTGGCAAGCACGTTCCCGCAGTAGCTTGTGAACAGTCAGCCATTAATTACGTCTGTCTGAGTTACTCCGAGCGATCATTTGCTTGCATTTCTCTGAAGATTTGCCCACTTCATCATGTCAGAGAACATTGGAGCGGTAAGCTGAAAACAGGAAAAAGTTGTTTAAAGTTGGAGTTAAGTTGATGCCTGATGAGTTTTTTCTGCATTTATGCTTCTTGTGTCTACAATGGCCTTCAAAATATTCATACAGCAAACTTTAATGGATTTCATTAGAAGTTTAGGTGACAGACCAACACAAAGTGGAGCATAAAAGTGAAATGGAATGAAAATGACGGATGATTTTCATTATTTTTACTGATAAAAATGTGAATGTACATTAATTTTTTTTTTTTTTGTGATTCGATGTCACTGAATCAGTGAATCTGTAGTTTAGGTTTAAGTTTATTGTCGTTACAACTTTCTCATGTGACGGCGTTTAATTTATTGCTAAAAAAAGAAACTGGTAAAATAGGCTGAAGTTCGTGTTTGTAACATGAAAACATGTGGAGAAGTTAAGGAACCTTGAATCTAAATGAAGGAATAAAATGTTCCTCCACCTCAGCCAAATATTAAAACACTTAAACTGAAGGTTAAATATAAATCTATTATTTCTCAACCATGAACACTTGGCTGTAGCTGAAGGATTAAGAGACTTGCTCACAAATAGAGACTTATTTAGAGATTATTCAGATATTAACCCACCAAACACTCAATGTATGAAACAATCAGATTTGTTTCTATCAGGTAAAGTCTGTTTCAAGCTTTCTGCTTTGTTGACGCTTCTTTATCTGGGTTACAGTTAATTGTGCTGATAATTAAATGAAACTAATAACCCCAGGCACACAGCAGTTTCTGCTGACCTTGATCTTATTCTTGGTAACTCTGCAAAGGGAGGACCTCTTACTGCCTTCTGTGTAATCAGACTTCAAACAAACCAGACCCACTTTACTGGTTCCCCTGAAGCACTTGTCAGCTTTATTTTCAGCGGGGAATCCCCTCAAAAGACCTTGAAGACATCAAAACTCTGAAAGTAGGAACAAATCCTCACCTAACAAACATGCAGCTTGTTCTTACACGATTTAATCTGATTGTGCTGAAGACAGTCAAATTTATCCAAATTCACCAAATTCAAGGCATCAGAATGGAAACATATTGTAAGGTTGAAGTCGTTTGTTTAAACAGAAGAGTTTTAGAGTAAATACTGAGTACGTTTTTCATCAGTTTCCTAACCTTTCATTTGGTATTTTACTAAATTTTATAAAACAGACAGCATGGTTTAAATTGTTATTTGCTGTTATTAAGTGCTGGGATCACCTATGCTAATCTGCTAATGTGCTAGTAGCAAAGCACATTTTTTGATTAGCACTTATGCTAACTTTGAAAATGTTTAAAAAACTTAGCTTCCCCTAAATTCTAAAGCACTAATTTACTTTAGAATTTGACACATTTACTAAATTAGTCTAGTTTAGTAAATTTGTAAAACACTAAGTTAGTAATCTCAAAACAATGCTTTACTAATTACCACTAATTTAATGCTAATTAATTCAATAAATATTAGTTAAATTAGCACTAAGCACTAAGTAAAGAACTTAGAAAAGCACATAAGTTAGTAAAGCAACGTATTAGTGATTTACTAAGTAGTGCCTTAGTAAGTTAGTATAGAACTAATTCATGTTCATGTTTTAGAATTAAGGACTATAATAATAAATAGCGTTCGACACCTGTGTTAAAGTTTTGATTATCGACTGTTGAATTCAAATTCCTCAAATACTCAGACTTTTACATTCATGCTCTTATTTTGAAGGGGGTGAAGACTGTTTACACAGCAGTTCCATTTCCTCTCTGCATGTTCTCTCTTTTTTCTTTCCACCAATAACTTTAATTCAAACAAGAAACAGACAGGAGCAAATTAAACATAGTAGAAACCAATATATAAATACATAAATACCAAAGGGGGATATAGAACATTAATCAATAAAATCAGCATTTTAAAAACATTTTGTTGTATTTGTTGTTAATGTCAGTCTCATATGTAAATCTAACACCTTTTCGCAAAGCTGAACATCACAATATTAAAAATAAAAAACTGTAAATGTTTTGTTATTGCTAAATTTGTATTAATCATATTAATTTATTAGTATTTGTGGTACTGTTTTAGATTATATTATGCATTTTTCTGTATTTGTTTTCAATTGTTATGTAATTAGCATGATAATGTAATGTGGTATTTTAGCCTACAATAATAGTGTAAATTAGTTTATATGTAGTTTCCACTGAGCTGCTGGTGGAAGCACTAGCTTGGTGTTCCTGTTTTCTTGTTCTCCTTTAGGCTCCAACATGGAGGAAAACAGCTGGCTGCACTTGTTCAAAGTTTCAAGTTAATAACTTCCTGAGCTGCTGCTGCGTTGTTTGGACCAGAAGCATTAACCTGTGGAAATAAAACTAAAGGCCACCTTGAATCCAAAACTGACAGACAGTTAAACGCTCCTGTGGGGACGATTAGAAAGTGTCGGATAAATTAGAGCCGCCGTCACGTTCCACCTGTTAGAAGTTTAAGGTTTAGTTCACAGAGTCTGGAGAAGTTTGATTTTATTTTAGTTCAGTAGCAACTTATCAGATTTCATCACATATAGATCTGCATCTTATAGATTATCTTACTTTTATTATAGTAGTTAAGGGTAAACAAGCTGTGTTACAAAGGATTCATTCAAAATATTAGCTGCAAATTTTTATAAATATGAATTTGAGTTGGATGATGGATGGATGGATGGATGGATCGTAAACAAACATTTCTCCCGTCTCTTTCTCTTCGTATTTTTCATATTTGGAGGAAAACTAAAACTCTCCTCCATTTTCAGACTTCCTGTCTGAGCTGAAACCTTTCTTTAAGTCAAACCAAATTATATCTTGGCACTACCCCAACATCTCTGTTGGCCCATAAATGGCCAGAGGAAGTGAAACCATAGGAACCGCCTCCATTTTGTGTCCGTCCCACTGACCTTGGTGGAGCTCTCTGCCGTGCTGAGCGCCGCCTGCAGCTTGTGCGACTTCTCGCGGTTTTCCCGAGCCTCGTCCGTCACGCGGGCCAGCTCGGCCCGGAGCTTCCCCAGCGTTTTCTGGAGCGCCGCCTCCTGAGTCTGGAACTCCCGCCGCAGCTCGGCCTCGGTCCGCTTCCACGCCAGCAGGTTGTCGGCCGTCAGCTGCTGGGTTCGTTTCATGGCCTCCAGCTCGCGTTCGTAAAACGCTTGAGCCTGGAGAACAAAGCAGAAAACAGAGCTAGACGTAAAACTCCCGCAAACATGGAAAAACTACCAAGTATTTCTGGTTTAGTTTCTAATGAAAATATCTTAGTACACTTAAAGTAAGACAAAACTAACTCAGCAAGATATATGAGCCTGTTTTACATCAATCATTCCTTAATATTGATGAGAGAATGTTTATTCCATTGGCAGATTTTTTCGCTTAAAATATGAGAAAATTAAAAACTGACTTGTTATAATAACTGAAATAATCTATTATAATTAGTACCTTTTCATCAATATTAAGAAATTATTGACTTAATTCTATTTTTGTGCATCTTAAAAACAAATTCTCCAGTGAGTCACTTAATTTGGCTGCCAGTAATAAAAGAAAGAGCCTCTGTATCTTTGACTAGGACGCACCATTTAAATCCTGTGTTAAACAAGTTTTTACTAAGCGTTTAATCTGGTGTGCATCATCACTACCAGTCACATTAGTAAGGCGTGGAGTGCTTTTGTAGTAAAATACTCTTGTTAAAAAGCCTCGTTTTCTGTCATTGGTTGTCAGACAAAGCAATAAAAACTCACTAGTGGATCATTCTTACCAGTCTATTCATCTGATTTTATGAACCAAGTTTAGGACGAGTACACAGGCCTTTAAACTCGTATTTACTTTGGTCAATAAAGCACAAAAGCTACTAAATGAGCATAATGATATAAGCTGAACTCAGTTTACAAATGTTCTATAAATTAACCTAAATAAAAGGTTTATTTAGGTTAATAAACCTAAATAAGGTTTATTATTTAGAGGATCATCTAGTCCATCCTCGTACTAGATGATGGATTTATCATCTAGTACGAGGCATCTCCAGTCAAATTCATTATGGAATCATTAAATTTAGCTCCGTGTTCAGATGTAACCCCATATATCACTGTTACAGTTGGCAGGGGGGAAAAAAACACTTATCCATGATGTGTTGGATTCAATGCTTCCCACTGCTGGGCGATACCTTGCTGAGTTTGGCTTCATATTCGTCCACCAGCCTCTTCTTGTCCTGTTTGAGCTCCTCCACCCGCTCCGCCAGAGAGTCCACCTGCAGTATAGCAAGACTCATTAACCGTTTCTGTATTTAAACTGTAAACTTAAAGCTGTAACAGTGAATGTTATTTGGAAAACATTATCATTTCCAATGAAACAAGTACTTTTTTATGAAGATTGAGGAATTATTGACCTAAAACAAGCCCTTATTTCTGGCTGAAGAGTTACTTGGAAGTTAGTGCATTTGAAATAAGACAGAACTAAGAAATTTGCACTTGAAACTGAACCAAAAATACTTGGTAAGATTTTGTGTTTCTATACAATGTTTGAAGTAATTACACTGCAAAAACACAAAATCCTACCTGGTATTTTTTGTCTGGTGTCTAGTGGAAATTTAAGTTAATAAAGAAAATACTTAATCCATTGGCAGATTATTTTACATATAGCAAGACATTTTTCCAATGTTATGAGTGAAATAATTTGCCAATGGAACTAGTACTTTATTTTTCATCATTGATAAGGAATTATGGAATTTTTAAAAAAAATCAAATTTCTCGCTGACATGTTGCTTGTAAGTTACTTTTGTTTCACTTCATTGAATTAAGATATTTGCACTACAAACTAGACCAAAAATACTAGGTAAGATTTTGTGTTTTTGCAGCGAATGAGTTTTTCCACATCACAAACTTTCCCAGCACACTGAGGCCAACAGGTTGAGCTGCTCTAGTTTTTCAGAAGTTAACGGTGCGTTACCTCGGCTTTGTGGAGCTGCCCCAGTTTCTCCTGGTCTTTGCTGTAGTTTGCATTCTGGCTCTGGTGGCTGCGAAGGATCTCCTGGATCTCCTGCCTGTGCTGAGCCTTGAGCTCCTCCAGAGCCGCTTTCTTCTCCTGCTCAAACTGAGCCTGGGCCTGGCTGAACGTCCGCAGCTTCTCCTCAAAGGACCGTCTCATCTCCTCCACCTCCCTCGACATGGACACCACGCGCTGCGTGTGCTGCCAAAAGAGACACAAAATGAAAGGCTGAGTCAAAGGAAGGGGGGATTGATTTATGGGTTTCTGGGTTTCGAAGCGAGCCAGTGAGTCTTTAAAAAGGTCCACGCCAGGCGGTGATGCACTGGATTGAGGGATTCTGATCTGACTGCCAAACCTTTCAGCTCTAAATGAGCACAAAACAATCTAAACTTGTCTAAACATTAAACTCCAACTTTTTAACATCCAAGTAACACAAATGTCTAAACTCACTGATCTAAAGTAGCTTTAATAGTTATATTTACATTCATTTTCTCTTAATTTCAGCATTTTATTTGGCTAAAGACGCAGATAACATAATTATTAACTTGCTCTAATTAAATAAGAAGATATTTGTCTTTGAAAAGAAGTGCAGGCATGATATGCCAGAAGCAGTAACTATTGAGCAAATCAAGGAGCTGCATTCTATGGTAACCCAGAAGAGTCAAAAAAAAAAAAAAAAAAAAAAAGCTAACGCCACTAAGCAGCAAAAAAAGCCACAACAGATGTTGGTTGTTTTGCTCAAATGGAAGCTATGCTAGCAAGTTTTGCATAAGTTTCATTTTAGTTTAGCCTAAACTTTGTTTTAGCATAAATCCCATTTTAGAAACAAAAAACAAAACAAAACAAAAAAAAAAAAGTTTTCTAAGAATAATTCAAATTTATTTTTATTTTGTCTGCAATTTTGTTTTAGAATAAATTGTGATTTGTTGTAGCACAGCTTCAGTTTTAGAAAAAATTATGTTTTAGCATAAATTTTGTTTCATCTCGTTCAGCACAGATCAATATGTGTTCATCTAAACCAGTTTATTCTGCTGCACTTCACAGCCCTGGACTTCTCTGTGTTCATCTGTCACATGAAATCCCAATGAAATACATTAAAGTTTGTTGTTGTCAAATGACAAAATGTGAGAACTTGTGAAAAATCTTATATGGCT
Source organism: Alfaro cultratus (assembly GCA_903066825.1). Classification (NCBI taxonomy): domain Eukaryota; kingdom Metazoa; phylum Chordata; class Actinopteri; order Cyprinodontiformes; family Poeciliidae; genus Alfaro; species Alfaro cultratus. The sequence goes on from CAEFZX010017216.1 coordinate 12,231, forward strand.
ACAAAAAGACTTGACCAAAATCCAATTTCTCTTCCAAGATATTAGATCAATAAAAGGTTGTATTTGGTTAAAAACTACCTCTATTAATGTCAGCTTAGCTATTTCTGGTAAGTCAAAGTAAAATGATGCCCAGTATCAAACCATACTTTGTAATGACAACAGAACATGTCTGCATGGATCCCTGCTGTCGACAGCAACAACAACTCGCTGCATGACGCTGATTACTGCAGCTGTGCCCGCAGGACCCCGGCGGACACAGCTGCTTCCTGACAGGCGGAGGCTGCGTGTACCTGGGCCTCGGTGCAGAGCTGCATGTCCTCCACCCGCTGACGGTAGCTCTCGAACTCGGTCAGCGCCTGCCTCTTCATCCTCTCATGCAGCTCCATGGACTCCTCCAGAGACTGGATCCTCTTCTTCAGGTCCATCTCATCGCTGATTTTACTCTTGTACTGCAGCAAACATGAAACGCTCAGCAAGCCAAATAATCGCTTCAGGAATTAAAATGAGCTCAATAATTTCCATTCTGATTAATCATTTGAAGGGGAATTTCGCTTACAGACTACATAATCCATTTTATTTATGATTTTGGTTTAGTGTGGTTTTTATTTACATTTTGGTTGTTTTTGAAAAACAAAAATTGCATTAATATTCCATTATCAATACATTACTTGAAAATAAGGTTGAGATGGAATTGAACATGAAAACGATCCTTTAAACCATTCAGACTACGAACACAACAGAGACACAATAACCCAGAAAAAGTCCAAATTAGGATGTATTTTATTTCTTTCCTACTTAAGGAAAGTTTCTGTTTAGGTCATAGGTTTTTGGTGCCTTTCTATCCTAAAGAAAAAGATATAAAACTTCAGATATTTCACAACGAGATATTAACATTCATGGAAAAACCTCACATAACCTCATATTAAAGCAGAAAGTACGGCGGCCACCGTAAGAAAGGCTTACAGTATTCAATTATGCCGCATAACTGATCAGTACAGTATTATGAGGGAAAGCAAAAGAAAAAATGTTCCCCATATCTCATGGAGGGCTCCGTATCACTTTGTTCAAATTCAGCAAAGATCTTAATAAAAATAAATAAATTCTATTAAGTAACTTTTGCAATTCCCTTATTAATCGATTAATAAAAACCAATACTCAGAACTACACTGTATTGGTTGATTTTTTATATTTACATGCAATAGGAATGATATTTTATTACATTTTAGGCAAAAACATATATAATCTTATTTAAAAAGTAACTAAATTATTTTTTTATTGTAATCTTTTAATAAATTTCTAATGTATAAAAAAAAAGCAGAATGTGACAATTTCTTGTCAGATTAGTTGATTAATTGTCAGAAAAATCAATGAATTAATCGATTATTGAAATAATCGTTAGTTGCAGCCTATTAGATTTTTCTCATTCATTTTTTTACATATCAGTGGTAAGTAAGAGGTTTTATTAGTTATTGTGTTTTTGTTTTTTTTTAACCGAGCCATATTTCTACCATGATCAGTGAAAAACACATTTTCCCCAAACGTAAGATCTTTTTCATTCCATTCACAGGCAGAAACCCCTGAAAGACGAATATTCTGCTGATAAAATATTGATGATTTCATTCTGAGAGCTGGCTGTGAGATCCTGGCTAATCTGATAATACTTTACAGTGGTGAGTTTGTAACGGCGCTTTGAGGTGATGAAATCATGTGTTTGATCTGGAGTTAAAAAGGAGGGAAAGAAAACCTGGCAGGTGCAAAAAGGTACAAAGTTTCACTCCTAGAGTCACGTTTTCATGGAGAAAGTGAAACAAATGAAGCATTTTCTGACCAATAAGAAGAAGATAATTACCAGCTGATGGGGATTATATGACTTTATAACCATAAATTAAAACTTTTGTACATAATGTTTACCCAAAAAGCCCAAATTTAGTATAACACTCATGTAATTACACATGAGATCAACACACCGTGTCTAAATCTTTTGTCTTCATTTTGCAGGAGTTCTTACAACAAACCCTCTGATAAAGGAGTCAAGCTGTAGTTCAAATGTTCACTAAACGTTTACAATGAAGACACTGTAAAAACACTAAATCTTACTAAGTATTTCTGGTCTAGTTTCTAGTTCATTTGAAATGAGACAAAACTAACGTACAATTTATTTTTCAGCTAGATATAAGAGCTTGTTTTAAGTGAATAATTTCTCAATATTGATAAATAAAATTGCTAGTTCATCTGGCAGATTTTTTCCACTTAGAAAATGGGAAAATGTATTGTTATAATTAAAATAATCTGCCAGTGGAACTAGTATTTTTTCCATTAATAATAAGGAATTATTCACTTAAAACAAGCTTATATATTTTGTTGGAAAATAATTTCGAATTTAGTATGTGATAAGATATTTGCACTAGAAAATAGACTAAAATGACTTGTTAATTTTAGTTTTTGCAGTGTGTGAGTGAAGACTCACCTGCAGGATCTTCTCTCTGGTCTCAGACAGAATCTGCTGCACCTCCTCTTCATGCGCCTCCTTCAGCGTGGAAATGGCCGCCTCGTGTTCATCGTTTTTCGTGTTCAGTGCATAGATAACCTGCAACACAGAGGATAGACACGCATTAGGTCAGCAGTGTCCAAAGCGTGGCTCGGGGACCATTTGTGGCCCCAAGAATAATACTAATTTGTTTATTAAACTTTTTATTTTAAATCTGGGTAAAATTATTTCTGATATGGCTTACTTGCAATAGAAAAGCAGAGTAGAACCACGTCTATCCAGAGACTTTGCTGCACCCAAATCAGCTTTTATTTTATTTATTAAACTCAGCTAACCCTCACAAGCTTGCTCTGAAAAATCCTGTTTTGTAACTTAACTAGATGCCTTTGTTATAAGACAGAAAATGTGCAAAATCCTAGTTGTTGAGTCTAAGATTAAAAAAAGATATCTGGCTACTTTATTTGTTTTATCTTAGTTTTTTTGAACTACGTGAATAAAAGTTTGGCCACCCCTGCATTAGATGTTAAACATGATCACTATCAGGATTTAATGCCGTGTTAATACTCGACTTTGCGACTCGTTGCATATATGTTGCTGAATATTTAATGCAGGCTTGCAGCAGAACATCGTTTTCAGGATGAAGTGTAACTGGATAAAAGCGAAGCCGTTACAACGATTTCAGTTTACAAGACAGAAAAGCTTTGCATTCATTCATGAAAAGCAGCTGGAGTATCGGAAATGTGCAGAAACATTAAAAAAAAGTCAATTCAGTTTGAATATAAAAACAAAAACACTGCTCTTTTCATCTTTTGTTTGACTATTACAGATGACTAATCTCACTTTTTGTTTCTATCAGAAAGTCAGGACTTTGACAGTTCTGATGACACCTATAGACTCCAAAGAATATAGAATAAAAACATGAAATTAGATCTTCCAAATCAAACTAGTGGATTAAGTAGCCGTAGCATGAGGCCCGTGAAGCTTCTGCATCACAAATAAGCAGATTCAGGATGTAAATGAGCCTCCATGATCCCGGTATCAGCTCAGCGATGCCCTGTGGTCATGAATTAGAAATGGGCTGCTGCTGTGCATCAGCAGGGTTAAAAATAACACAAGCAAACTGCCGCGCACGGGACCGACCTCTGACCTTTAAATCCCATCCCCAAAATACACGCGGCCGTCCGGAGAGCCGTAATCTGACAGCGCGGTAATCCCCCGGCTCATGGGCACAAAGAGCGGGACGGGAATGAGGTCTCACATGAAAAAGCAGAGACACATTTCTGTTTCTCAAAAACAGAAAAATGTGATGCTGCCGCTGCTGCTGCTGCTGGAGAAGCAGGTCAATAATTCAGGACACTGAGCTGCACAAAGATGCTGAAGATACTCAGAGATTACAGATCATGTGTCAGAATCAGAATACACTTTATTGAGCCACAATTTGTGATAGTTGATCTCGTTTCTGGGTCGAAAATAATAAGTTCTAGCATTTATGTTAAATACCTGAAATCATTTCTATATTATTCTGAGATGCATGAGTACATGGGAAAAACCATGAGACAGGGATTAGCCAATCACCGCTCAGTCACACCTCCAGCTTTGAGCATTTGAAAACTTTTGGTCTTTATTTACCAAAGTTATGGGGGATCAAAAATTTCATTGGCTTGAAAGAACAATAATAATCTGTTTCCCCTCCATAAAGTGGGAACTAGTTAATTTAACAGCAAGTATTTAACTATGTTCATTCCTCTCACAATGGACAACAAATCCTGTAGATTTGGAAACATTTGCTCTTTATTCTCCAAAGTTGCCTGGGGAGTTACCTGAAATATTTGGTTCCCTACCTGTAACATGGGAACTAATTATGAGTTTTCAAAAACTCTTCATTTGTATTCATTCCTCTCATCATGGACAACAAATCCTATTTGGAAACATTTGCTCTTTAATGGAATTAGTTCCCATGTTATTGAGTGGGAACAGATTCTTTCAGACGGCTGAAATATTTGGTTCCCCCCAGGTCACTGACAAATAAAAGACCAAATGTTCCCAAATCTGCAGGATTTGTCGTCCATCGTGAGAGGAATACATATAGTTAAAGACTTGCTGGTAAATTAATTAGTTCCCATGTTATGGAGGGGGAACAGATTATTTCCAACACCAACTATTACCACCAGTTGGTGTTGGAAATAATTGGTTCCAGCACCAACTTTGGTAAATAAAGACCAAATGTTTCCAAATTCTCAGGGATGGTTTTGGGTGGTGGTCTGATTAAGCAATCGTTGTCATATGGCTTCTTCTTTGAAAAAAGAGGAACTATGTTGTCATACTTCTCAGAATAATAAAAAAAAATATTTAAGGCATTTAGCGTAAATGCTCGAACTTATTCTTTTCAACCTGAAAATGACATTAACTATCAAAAATGATCAATTAGAGATATCTTTTATCCAGTGATCTGTCATATTTTACATTTTACACGTACAGTCTCATCTTTTCAGAAAGTCTACTTTTTTGTGCTATCAGCCAGTTTCATCCATCTATATCAGCAGTAAAAATATAAATACACACAATGTGTTGAAAGACAGTGTTTGATGGCTGACTGATCAAAAGTGAGGCTAAAGTGAACTTTGCTCTTTGTGATAAAAAAAAAACTGTGTAAGAAGAACCTCAGACAAGACCATGTTTATTTATTTAGTTATCGTAGAGTTTTGTTGTTTTTTTAACAGCATCTGTTGATTAAACTGACAGTTACAAGCTGGTCATGATTATTTGAGTCGTTTTACTGAGAAATTGATGTGAAGCTGCGTGAAAATGATGGGCTCTGCCTCTCTGGCTGCTCCCAACACAAACAAGGGCAGATTCTCACACAAAACCGGCGCTCTGAAATGTATTGGTTCAAAAAAGATCATTTCTGGTCTCTCAAGCCTACGTGACAAAGAAAGGAAAGAGCAGGAGAAGTAGGAAAAACAGTGTAGAGAGGAGAAGGAGACGATCACATCTACACCCGGGGCTTTTAATACGAAGAAAAGAAGCAGTTGTATCTTAAATAAGTATTTGTTTTTTCTGTTTTCACTGAGCTGCAAACTGCTGAATCATCATAAACAACAACTTGTTTTCCTTCTCTGATGCAGATGACCTGTGAATTCAACTGTGACCATTCGGTCTTGTTTTTATCTGTCGCACATTGTAATTTAGCACTATAGCACTAAACAACAGCTCTGTGTTTATATATTCAGCTAGACGATTCAGTGTGGCGTATTTTTTTAAAAACTTTATCCTCAATCCTCGCTTTAGATTGATGCCATTTACAGAAGAAAGTCATATCTAAATGAGCAAATTGCTGCTGCTTGTGTGAACTCTATAAACATTTAAACTGGTGCTGCTTTAAAATTAAAACAAACTTTGGCACTTTCCTGATTTATTTATTACTTTGGATGTTTTCAAAACTCTATTCTGTGTACTGACTGCTTATGTAATGCGTGAACTCTGAGCCATAGGAGTCTGCAACTTTTTCTTTTTAATTTTTCTGTTTATTGTGCTTTTTACTGGGAACTGAGGCAACTCCAAGGTGGGACGGGTCGCCTTGCGGTGTCAGGGTAGATTTGCTCTACAAATGTGTTAAAGGAATGGCAAATTACAGAGAAATTATGCATTTACTTGTATAACATTTTGAAAAAATTTACTTCTATGAGCCGTTTTACTAAACTTTTTACTAGAGAAAAACATTTGGATACTTTACCCAGTCAGAGAAGAGTCACTGAATGAAGAATGTACGTCAAAGTGAGACTTCTTGTTTATACACAAGCTTTGTTTTTCTAACGTTTTCTACCAAAGATCCAAAAACATAACATACTGTCAATGGAAACTCAATTTTCATTTGCATGATTCAGAATTTTTCTCTTTTTCTACTGGATGATGAAAGTTGCAACAAGCCCTTTTTTGAAAGGACAATTTTGTTCACAGACTTCATAACTGATTTTATTTGTTGTTTTGGTTATTTATTTTAGATATTTAAAATGTCTTCCAGTTCCAATGTTAAATGTTCATTTAAAGTTTATTGATCTTTGAAAATGGGTTCTTGAATTATTATGTCATTACCAGTATGTTGGTTCAACATTATCGTAATAAATACATATATAGTTTTATCTTAGTTTAAGTGACTAAAACATTTCCACTAAAAACTAAACCAAATATACTTGGTAAAATTTAATGTTTTTGCAGTGTGCTCATGGGTTGTGCTCAGTTTTAGCTTTTCCTTGACTGAATCTGGTTAAAAAATAATGCTGCATATTATGCAGTTATGAGCAGTTAAAACATGGAGCTAACATTTCAGTCAGCAGCAGCAGGTCGGCACTCAAATCCAGCGCAAAGTGAAGCCTTTCCTGCTGAAGATAGAAGCTTTTAAAAAGGTAGAAACATGTTTCTACCTTTTCCTGCACCATTTCCTGTCAGTTCAACTCAACAGTATATATAAAGGCTCAAATTCACAGCCTGAGCTTTTATTTGGAGCTTTGTGTTCATAAATGAGAAATGAATTGCCCGAGATCAGAGACCAACAGCGACTGAGAATATTTGGTTTGCAGTAAAATAAAGCATCTTTTCCTCGGAGCGGCTGAATTATTCAGACTCTCATCAGCTTAAGACGAAGAAGCTCTTAGAGGAGCTAAAAATCTCCGTCACGAGACACTTCTGCAGATGAAATGCACTAATCAGAATGCTGCAGAGGAACAAACACACACACACACGCACAGGCTGCCAAGATCCTGGTGAACCAGTGAACCCGGGTCCAAACGCATCAGTGTGATTGGCCTGACTAATGGCCACCAGGCGGCAGAAACCATTGTGGAATAAAGTGTGTGTTGGAGAGATAAAGTCTGCTTTTTCTGGCTCTGCCACCCAAAAAATACCAGTAGTTCATTTAAAAAATTTAGATCAATTTTGCCAGATTTATTCCCACATTCAAGGACATTCTGCTTTTGGGAGTGTGTGAGCACGTCTCGATTTATAGGACTCAGAGCGCCAGCAGTGAGCCTCTCGGGCTGGTTTTTCAGTCGCCTTCGCTCTGATTAAGACGACACGCGGCTTTAAAAAACGTCCTGCTTTGAGGTCGAATTTAACTCCATGTCAAGGCATTTTATGGTAACCCTGAAGGGACACGCCGAGTCAAACGCAGTTTGATGAGCGGACATTTTTAAAACTGATGCTAAGAGTAAATTAAATTAAGTAGACTATTGAGATTATATTTGCCTGGGAAAAACCTGAATGTACTTATTCCTTATTTAGTTTTAGGACCATTGTATATGAAAGAAAAACAATAGTTGTGCACGCAGGAATAAAGTTCTGCCAAAAAAATAAAATAAAATAAATCCTGAGAAATTTCTAGATTTACAATAAAAAGATTTGAAATTCTCCATCAAAAAATGTTAAATTTGTGAGGAAAAAAGCTTTTTTTATGATTTAAGTGGCAGTATTATGTGTTATCCAGGCATGTAGTGACATTTCATAGCACAATCAAGTAACTATGTTATAAAAATGATACATACATCAAATATGACTTCAAAGACATTTGACTTCGGACTCTGTGGTCTTGAAATTGGGCCTGTGTCTCTTTAAGAAACTCCTGCTCTTTCTGAAACTCCGTCTCCAGGAAGTCATCACAACATGGCTCCTTTATTAACCCTTTAACAACGTTTTTACTGGCGTTTCACTGAGAAGCGGCTCCTATAATGGGCTCAGCAGTTCCACCAGGTGTTTGCTAATTGCTTCTGGCTAGTCTGAAGGAGCTAAGTGGAGGACGGCAGCTCTGTGAGGCAGAACCTTGCAAACTGCAGCTCTGAGGAGGAGCTGCGTCTTGAAGGAGAGGTTAGGTCCATCCAGGAGTTTTGCACAGCTGAATGGTTGCCATGGAGATTAAAAAATTTCTCAAACATGCATGACCCAAACAGGGCAACACTCCAGGCTTGCTTTCAAGAGGGAATAACATTATGACATGATGTAAAGCTTAAAAAAAAATTTATATTTTACATTACACTGCCCTTTTATAGATTTAAATTTAAAACATCTAAACTAGGATGTTCTCTGACATTGAAAAGTCAGAAGTTAGTAAGAAAAAGAAGTTTGAGACCATAGAGGTGGTGAAAGCAGAGGATGGAGTATCTAGCAGTGAGTCAGAAAGGTGCTGCAAATGAAACTATAATAAACAAACAGCAATGATCCTAATGAGACGAGAGCAGTCCATGTGAGGCGGACTGCTTACTGTTTGTGGTTCTGTCTCTGAAAGCCTTGTTATTTGGTTAGCTGCATGAATTTAGCTTTGAGAGGCTGGAAACAGAATTAAAAACAACTTCAGGTCTGCTTGAATATCATGTCCTCAGTACAACAGATCAGGAGGATACTGTCCTCCCCATGGAGCAGCTTATTTTAATTTATTTATTGTTTACTTTGGCTAAAATGTTCTGCATCTCAACAGCTTTGGTCTGTTCAGTCTCTACTGAAACGATTAATTGGATTAATTGTGATTAATCAATTATTGAAATAATAATCCACAGATTTAGTAATTGATTACTTGTTAATTAGAGAATACAAACTCAAAAAAGGCCATTTGTTGAAAGAATTACACACTAAAAACAAAATTAAACCAAAACTGTAATTTTTTTAAAATACATTTCTTATCTTACCAAACCGAAAAAAACACTGTCTGTAAACACAAACTCAAAACTTCACCTGAATCAAATTATGTAAAAAAATTTAATTAAATAATTAAGTATGCTGTCCAATTATTAATCAGTTAATCCAAAAATGAATCAACATGTTTCACTGTATTGTTGTTAAATCGATTAGAAGGTGTTGAGCTTTTAACATGTTGATGTTAGAATTAAATTTTTTTGCTGTAGATGCATCATTTGATACAAATGACAAGTGTCCACTAAAGGAAAGCTGTTTATTTTCTTAGTTAAAAATGAATTTAATTACTTATTAGCATCTTTTAATGTATTTTTAATACTATATAAAAAAGTTCACATTATTAAATAAAAAATCTACAGAATGTGGCATTTATTTATACGATTAATTGTCAGAATAACCGATTAGTAAAACAATCATAGGTGCAGCTCTAGTTCAGTCTCAAATTGAATCTGAAACCGTGAAGCTGAAAGAATCCAGTGACATTTTGCATTTTACTAAAGAGCCTTAAATAATCACTGAATTCTTGTAAGAGAATGAAATGAGTGAGACAAAGTCGCTCACGACGGAGATCTTTTCTCTTCTCCGCCGGTCGATCACTTCGTGTTCTAGCAGCGGTTTGCTTAAATGACAGAAGGCAGCGGATCAATAAGGCGACAGAAAATGCAGCACACTGTGCGTGTGTGTGTGTGTGTGTGTGTGTGTAAACACTGGAGACTTCTACAGCTAGTGACTGGAAAAGAAGGAAAAAACCCCCCAGAAATTTGAAGTTCTTTCTTCATGTTTTTTTTTTTTTTTTTTTTTTTTAAATATTTGAAATACAATAAATATGGATGCATTCCTGCCCTGCGACAGACTGGTGACCTGTCCAGGGTGACCCCGCCTCTCACCCGAAACGTTCGCTGGAGATGGGCACCAGCCCCCCTGCAGACCCCACTAGGGACAAGGGTGTTAGAAAATGGATGGATGGACATATTTCCAGAAATATGAGAGTTAAGGGAAGAACACTGAAAAAATCTAAGTGATGACAGGGAAATGCCAAAGTCTAAAAACTAAAGAAAGTTTTCTAAATGAAAATAAAGCAGCTTTCATCTGAAGTAAAGCCAATAGAAGTAAAGCCATGACTTTTTAATTGTGTTCTGATGTAATCAAAGACAAAGATGCTCTTTTAAATTCACCTCACTCAAATCCAAAAGTCAATCTAAATTAGTTGAAAAGGCTCCATTAAGATTCTGAAATATAAATATTTCAAGAACGAAAGAAGATTTATTGTAATACAAAAGATAAAAAGCCAAGTTTAGATTCTGATTAAGCCTGTCACAATAATCAATTAATCACATGATAAATTAGAATTTGATCTTTTCCATTCTGATGATTAATAATTTTTGAAGGGCAATTTTGTTTGCAGACACATCATAATCAATTTTATTTATGGTTGCGGCTGTAAGCGGTTTTTATTTCTGGTTTGGATTTTTTAAATATCTTCCAGTTGCAGTTTTAACTGTTTTTTACAAATTTTAAAGTTTACTGATCTTTTATAGGGTAAACTTGCATTTTTATGCCATTATCATCATTTACTTGAAAATGGTCTTAAAACAACAATAATATAATTTATCACAATAATTTACTATCCAGCAAACATTGTTTTACTAATTCTGATGCCTACATATAGCGAGGAACATGAGAATTTGGCTAAATATTAATTTTGTTTTTTCCATCCTGCTTAAAAGTTTGAGATCATAAAACAAATGTTAATCACAGCTAAACCCAGTAACAGTCATCAAGTGTTAGAGAACTGGTAGTGAGTCTTTACATCTCTGTGGAGGAATTAGGACACAAAATTCAGCCATATTAGAGGATTTCCAACTTGATTTATAACTGGACTTTGATTAGGCCACTCCAAAAACGTTTTTTGAGACAGCTGTGAAAGATTTGCCCTACACATACCGTGTCCCAACAAGTCCTTTGTGATTGTGATGTTTTCAGAGTTGGATAGTAACTAGTTACCTTTTCCCAATTACATTTACTTGTAAAAATGTGCTTTTTACTTTTACTTGAGTAATTTTATTATGAAATATTTCTACTCTTGCTTAAGTAAAATTTCTGGATTTTCTACACACTGAATGAAAAACAAACATGTTTTAACCAAAAGTCCACCAGACAGACAGACACCTGCAGTTTTTGCTTCCTAAGTTTTTTATTGAAAGAAACTGATATGGAAAAAATATTTTTGCCTGATTTTGCTATTTTTTTGTTACTTATATGAATTATTATCATTTTGATCCTTAAAATACCAAAATTTCCATTTAACTTTGTATTTTAGTCCATTCGATGACTTAATTTTTTAATATTAAATGATTGATCATTTGATCCGTTACTCAGTACCTGAGTAGACTTTTTACCAAATACTTTTTTACTCTTGAGTAATTTCTTAGATGGCTAGTTTTCACTTTTACTTGAGTACTTTTTGGGCACTCTTCCCTTTTTTGGATGTTTTACACTTTGAAGTTGTTTTGACGCCTCTGATTCGATATATTGTGCGGCTCTAATAAAAGATTTAAGCAAACTGTGGCGGACATCAACCTCAAGAGAGTTCACTTTTTGTTCTGCTGGCTTTAGAAATGTTCAAAGAGATCCAAATAATCAAAAATGAAAATATGCAGCTCCTTTTGACACTTGTCAAAGGATTAAATGAATAAAAACGGTTGGCTGCCTCTTGTTACTTTTCCAACAATCAGCTCCACACAAAGACACACACTCCTACATCATCCAGGTTAGCTAATGAGACTTTGATGATAATGATGATGTGTAATGACCATCATTTCTCCACCTTAATGCTATCCTGCAGCCATTTCCCACCTTGTGGAAAAGGAGTTTAGTCTTCACAGTGCAGAGGGGTGGTGCAAGAACTGAGGACTGAACATACAAAAAATTATTACATTTCTTGTATCTATGGCTAAAACGATTAATGGGATTACTCATGATTAATCGGCTATTGAAATAATTGTAAACTAATTTAGTAATTGATTAATCGTTAACTGGAGTATACAGGCTTAAAAAAAAACATTTGTTGGAAGAACAATAAAGTCAAAGCAGTAGTTTAACCAAAATTGAACAAAAAATATATAGATTTTGCATTTAAGGTCTGTAAATGTGTTCTTCCCAAAACTCCTCAACTGGATCAAATACTGTAAAACAAATAACAAAAAAAGTTTCAAAACACCTTTTGCTATCCAATTATTAATCGATATATTAGTCTATAAATTATCAGACATTCACTAAAGAAAAGCTACTATTGCATTTTGAACAATAAAATGTCCTCTTATTTAAAAATGGCTTTTGTTTATTTATTTATTTGCATCTTTTAATGCATTTCTACTATTGAATAAAAAATTAAGGTTACGCTGCAAAATGTGAATTTTTTTTTAATCCGATTAATCGTAGAATAATGAATTAGTAAAATACTTGATAGTTGCAGCTCCTTTTGAATCTGTAAAATAATAATCATTGTAAAAGTTCCAGGATCTGAATTAAATGCTGTTTATATTCATATTTGGATATGAATATATTCATATTGTCACCACAGTATGGAGCCAGAAATAAATAATTAGGGACATTATTCAAGCTCTGATCTTTCACAACTCACTAAAAACAGTAAACTGCATCTTGTAGCTTTTTGTTTAACTAAATGTTATTAGATTCGCCATTTGAGCTATAAAACCTTAATAAAAACATCACAACTTTCATTGCTCCAAATTGAACCTTCTCCAATAGCTTTGGTTTTTAAAATGAAGCCAAAGCAGAAAATGATTTCCAAAGAAAAGCCTCATAGATACGGACGGGTGTCTTTGCATTGCTGGGTATTGATTTCTGTACACTTGGGGATAAAATCGTTAACTGTGCGGAAAAAGGTCAGAGGACGCGGCGCTTAATTGCTGGAACAACTTTCGATGTATCATTTCGCAGGCAGAGTCTTCAGAGATGAGCTAATTGCACAGTTGGTTTAGTGGAAAACTAGTTTAGCAAGCAATTATCTTCATCATTACTGCTGCATACCAAGCCATTGTTCAGTTGGACGCCTTGTTTTCCTCTTTTCACACCCGTTCTCTCTGCGCTTGAGTTGCAGCAACTATTTGTCACTTTTCTTTAGCAACTCAACGTCATCTTGATGTCAGGATCACCCAGCCTGTTTGCCGCTCGTAGAAGAGTTCAGTTTCTTTGTCAAATCATCAAAGAGTGCAGAGTGTGAACAACCATCAGACAAACTGAAACTGAAGGGCCTTTTTAATCTGTCACACCGCCAAGCCAAAAAGAAACTACAGACATAAAATTTAACAAGAGTGGCCTTTCACTCTGATCTCAAGAAGCTTTAGCTTTCACTCAGCAACGGTTCGTTTGAGACTCAAAGGGACATTTTTCCTTTTTGTGCACATTTCCAGAATTATGTTTTTTAGTAGTATCCTTGTTCTGCCTAGGGAAGATTTTTTTGCCCACTTTTGTCTCAATCTTAAGGTAAAGGTTATTTTATTTATATAGCACATTTTAAGCAACAAGGTAATACAAAGTGCTAAAGGATGCCCTGAACATCATGATGGCCCTAAAGACAATCTTAAAAGATATTCTACCATGTGTGGAGCACAAGAGTGATCTAGTCAGCTCAAAAGGATAAAACCGGATAAAAACATGTTGGATAGCCCACATCCTGAAGTGTGCGGTATTGCCTGAGGATAAACGAGAGCACAGCCTCTTGAATGTGACCTGTCACCAGAAAGCAAGGTGACAGAAACACAAAGGAGAATCTTAGGGTGTTTTTTCATTGGTAGTCCGGTAGATGTGGTTTGATTGGGGACCAAAATTGCAACATCTGTTACATTTTCAGCTGCTGTGATTCACTTTCACACTGCACCGTCTCAAACGAGCCAAACCAATTGAAAAACCTGTTCCCCTCCCCACCTGTGGTGGCGCTGCACCAAGAACTACTGAAGGAAACAACACGAAAACCAGTGAAGAAGACACTGAGCGCTACTTCCTTCTTCATAAATGTAAACTAAAATGGAGTGGTGTCAGATTTCAGTGGTTGTAGGCTTTCTATTTTGTCTTTGGAAAAAAACACGAGCCATTTCTCCCGCTAATGCCAGACTCAGGCGTTTGTTTTGTTTGGATTTTCCCAGAATGCCCTGCACTGCCGTTCACATGTTCACACTAGAGTTCACTTTAGTTGAACCAAGACCAATGTTTTCGGCGGCCTAGAGTTCAGAGATTGATTGCATATTCACACCTCCCCAAAGGAGCCAGATTTTCTAGACAAACAAACTAGAGTTTGATTAAAGCAAACTAAACAGGGTTGGTGTGAAAGCAGCTTAAAACACACAAGACAAAATAAATGCTATGGAAAACCAAAAAGTCCAATCAACATCGCAGACATAATTTTCTCGTTTTTTCTCTGTTAAAGTCCACAAACCATCACCATTGCTCGTCCCCAGTCAGCCATGTTTGCCTACTCTGAAATCACGTTTGGTTTTGTGAGATTTCTAATTTAACATCTGTCCATTGAACATGAACTGAATGAAATCAGTTGGCATGTGCTGAGAGCCTCCAAACCTGTCATAACTAGGATGTTTTATTGTCTTAGGTTTTGAAATTGGACAGTTTTAAAATTAAGATAACTGGAAGAACAGCTAAAAAAATTCAAAAGATTGAGGTTGTCCATCCCGAAAGCTTAATATTCCCTTATTCATTCCTTCTAAAACCAGATCATGTTAGATTATTGGTTAAAATGAGCAAAAGCAACACAGAAACCAGCAGGACTCAATCCCACCACCAGCTGCTGAAACGCCACTTTACTTTGGAAATATTTTTTTACGACTCACTTCATTTCTGTTTTCTTGCTGCAGCACGGTTTTAAACTTTTAATATGTTTTTTAACATAAAAAACCCCCAAAACTAAAATATGCACATGAAGGCAGTCTTCCATTTTATTTCCACAGCTTCAGTTTTAAGCATTTCTGAGTAAGAATTTACCAAAGCATGGAGAGAGATAGGGGGCTAATTACTTTAATTAGAATGCAAGGCTGTGATCTGCTAAACTGTAAGGTGCACCTTAATCCGCCAGCTAATTATGGGATGTTCTGTGCTGCTATAAGTGGTGGTGCTGTAAAATGCAAAAAGTCTGTCCTTTAATTTAATGCAGAATCTCTGATGAGTGCATTGGCTCATTTAAGAATCCGCCAATTGAAGTGCATCAGTAATGGCTTCTAAATGAAGAATCCCGGGAAAGTAAAGTCGTGACAAGCTTGGTAAAACCTGTCCTGATCACAGAGGAGGAAAACAAGACACAGACTGAGGCCACAGCAGACGATTCGTCACTTAAAGTTGAACAGAGCACATCTGGAAAATACATGACTTCAGGAATACATGACTTTTTTCCAATGAAACCGTTTTACAGTTTGATCTGTGGGGATATGAACCATCTGATGTACCAATGTGATAAACAATATATCTCTATTTACATCAGTATCAAACAATTTTAGATGTATTTTTAGCATATCAGTAGAACTGATGTTTATTTCCATCTTGTAGTTTGTGTTTAAGAAGGAGAGGGTTGGAGAGAAGCCAAGTTTTGTAGCAGTTTCACGTCTCAACTTGAATGTTTGAGCATTTATTGCTTGTTGAGGATATAATGACGAGTAAATTATATGAACCTTAAGAAAGCAGTGCAAAGAAACAAAAGCAGAACAGATTGTGGATCGCACTTTCTGACCTGAGAGAAGAGGATATTGAAGAAGTCGTGCTTTTTGTCATATTTTTACAAAATAGGAAATGATTTTCCAAATAGAGGTCTATGGAGAGATAAGACCAGGGAAATAGAAGGTGCAACATAAATGTCAATACAATCTTATCCAAATATCTCCAGTTCAGACTTAATACAGTCTAAAATAACAAGGTAAACTAATAACCTATAAACTTTTATACTCAACAGCCTTTAAGACGTCACCTGTTGAAAACAAAACATCAAAACTATTTGAAAATATGACTCCTGAATATTGAATTTGTTTACTTTCTGCCTCATCTGCTCTCTGCAGACAGCACAGATCTACTCAACAAAATTAAATGTTATCAATAAAGGACTAAATAAATGCCATCAGTTCTCAAATTCTGACTCTAATAGTTTAATTTGCAGTGATGCATAACTGGATGAGCGAACAGTGAAACAGACAAGCAGAGACCTGGGTTTTATTTAAAAGGCTGATCTCCGTGATCAGATCAGAGTTTATTATACGGTCGTCTAATGGTTACAAAAGGTTTGTGGGCATTTTGCTTCTTCACACACGCACTGTCTAGAAAAAGAGCACTTCTCTTCATTTTGTCACAAGTACTGACTTTAAAGATGCAAATGTTACAAATTAAATCAGAAATGTATGGCAGTCATTTGTGTTCTGTCCATCCTGGAGTCACAAAGCTTTAGGAGATATTTCTCAACCTGTTTTGCTCATCTCCTTTGTTATTTTTTGCTTAATCACATTTGCAAATAACTTGAATTCCACCAAGTGTCAGAATAATTTATCTTCTGGATTTAGGCCTGGACTTTGAGATGCAACACAAAAATATTCTTGGGGAAGAAAGAAAGGAAAAGGAGAAAATGTTTGAAGGGAAAGAAGGAGATGGGGGTATAGGAGAAAAGAAACCTAGAGAAAATATAAGCCATATAATATATTATATGAAATATATTATTTCATATAATATAAGAAAATATAAACCTAGAGAAAATATAAGCCAGTAAATTGATTGGATCAATTTACTGATTGATCCAATCAATCAGTAAATCAATTATATTTGTACAGTAACACAGCAGTTCAAAGTGCTTTCCATTGTGAAAATAACAATTTGCTTCTACACCTGCAGGAAGAGAGAAAAACCAACAAAGAAAAAAACTAAACAGAAACCACAGCAACAAACAACATATTCTTATTTAACAATAATTGCATCGCTAAGTTAATATAAGATGTATTTAGTGGCTACTGCAGCCAAACAGTGCATTTGGAAAACAGGTAAAATCTTGAATATCAGTTCAGTTACAACGTTTAATTCCCCTTTGGGCTCAATATTGAATTTGAGTCACAAAAAGGCAGAAATAAAGGTTTGTTATTACAACAGGACAAAAAGTGGAAAGGTTCAAGAGCTTCTCATAAGGCTTCAAATGAAATGTAGTGTAATTATTTTTGATTCGTTGGCTGTTTGTAGCATGTGTGCGGTCACTGCATCGCATTAGCTACACAGAACTGTTGTGCCTTGCTCACTTACTAACTATAAAATGCCATCTGGACGGCGTTAGCCTGCGTGTTTGACGTGTTTCATCCTTGTTGACAGAAGAAAAGAAGAAAAATCAAAGCTTGTTTCTGCTTTTATCATGTGAATGAAATAGTAGAGGAAATCCAGCATATCAAAACGCTAGTTTGCAAATAGATATGAGTCATAATATCCCCAAAAAGCAAAGTCTCACTCTGTGTCTGTGGTAGATGGAGGGATAAATTAATGAACCTTCTGTATATTTTGCATTAAGCCCAGTTTAACTATGACAGATGTGACTCATTTTTGAATCATATTTGAATCTCAAACTAATCCTGCAGCTAGAAAACACTTTGAGCTCCAGATGTTTTCCTCTTATTGACTAAATACTGTTTTCTTTCTTTTTCTAAGTTTTCAAGTAATGAGTAAAGCATCTGGTTCTAACTTCCCTGCACAGGGTGAGCTAGATTAGCTGGAGTCCAGAGGAAAACAGAAATTAAGAGGCAGAAAGTTGCACAACAAACTGAGCAAAAGACAACTTGGGAGAATCATGCTGCAGACTTGCTGCAGCGTAACGTTACGCGTGAAAGATCCTGCCCCTCTCTCCCCGCCGGAGGGCAAAAAGGTGCTAGCTGACAATGACTAGCATTGGTTTTAGCTGTTAAGTTGTCTATTTAATGCGCAAAATCTTAAATGTATTTGTGATATATAAGAGAAAGAGAAGGTGCTTTGCTACCAATTGTCAACACTACAACAACTAGATAACAAGGTCAGGAAAAAGATTTAATTGAAAAAAATTATAGTGAGGGAGAGGGAAGTAGGTTAGCTGTGTTAGCTTGACTTTGACAACTGTAACATGTAGATGTGATGTTGAATCTACTGTTTTAGTTCAGTTAAAAAATAAAAGAAGGGCTGTTATTAGCTAATCTACCACTGCTGTGTTAGATTAGCTAATAGCAGCGGTAGCTAATCTATCTCAGCGATCACTTATTCATAATCGCAAAATAAGCATCAAGCCTAAAAACATAAAACTGTAACGGACTGAATGTTCTGTTCTTTATGTGCGTATATGAAACAGAGTGGTGGTGCTGTTGGTTGCTATGCTAACGAACGACTGTGCGTAGTTTAGCCCACACAGAGAGCGAGGAAAACAAAAAGTGTTTTTGAGTTGTTCACCAGTTTTTCTGCATTATTTTTCCCTTTCCTGTGGCGCATAGAACTAAGTCAACAAGACCTACATCTCCAGGTTTCATTTAGTCAACTGGATTGACTTCTATAGATGCCACGTAAAAGAAAAGTCTTTTTGCCTTCCAGTATTGTAGGAATGTACAACATTTCTGGATGTAAACAATAACATGTAGGGGGTTTATAGAGATTTCAAACGGAGTAACGCACTATTTGTCTCTTCTGGCAGCACAGGCTCAGAAACAGATCACAGCAGAAGCTTTGGGCCACACACTAAGGTCGCTTCTGGGCCTTTTTCAGAGCTCAGCGGTCCAATCTGAATGCAGCGTGCTGCTCTTGGTGGCCCTGAGTCTCTGTATGGATGCTATAGAGAAATTAATTTGATTAGAGCCCATCCTTCTCTCCTTTCATCTCTCCAAAGGCTCCCTCACTGTCAGACTGTTGCAGCGGCTCTGTGCTTCAGTTTTAATTGAGCTGGTCTGACGAAGAACCGTTTTTCTTTTTCTCTTCAAGGCAGCAGAAAAACTATCGTCTACGGTAGGTTTTATTTCCTCACTGTGGCTCCTGTAACAGCAGTAGCACACAAAAAAAAAATCAGAATCTGCAAAATTACATACCAACTGGATGAGGTTTTTTTGGCCAGAGGGGAAATAACGGTGTTCATAAATCAGATTTAATGTAAAAAAAAAAAACAAAACCCATCAGGACTAAGTTTTCTAAAGGAAAAAATATCTTGATGTACAGTGTGGTTAAAAAGTATAAGTCCAGGTTTTTACACTAAATGCTGACACGAAGGCCTGTCTAACAAGCAATAAATCAATTAATTGCATGATAAGTGCAATTAAGTTTCAGGTTTTGCCACCGTTCCTCATAACCGCTTATAAATAAAAAGCAAGCATGGAGTGAAAACTGTGGATAAAACAGGAAAGGTCACACCACCAGTCTGGCGGTATTTCAGATATTTAAAACTAAAAACAAATCAATAATTATTGATATCAACTGATATGAAACGTTCATATGAAACATTTTTCAGTCATATCTTCCAGCCCTATCATGGTTGATTTGTAGAAGCGATAAGAGAAGGGGAGTGAATATTTTTTACAGGTACTGTATATTTAGTTTTTTCACTAAGATACACATTGAATCCTGGCATCAGTGTTTTAAGCTTTGTGACCTTCAGAAAACTTAATGGAAGGAGAAAGCCAAGAACCAAACTGATATTTCTGTCTTCTCTATCTGCCAAAATTCACTGCATTATTAACCTTCGTGCTATATCCTTTCAACTAAGAAAATAAAGTGTTATAAAATGCTCAGCATCAGCAGAGCTGCCATTAGGAATGAAAGAATTAGCTCTGACTCTGTTCTTCCTCCACAAGCAGAATGGAGCAGTTTCACTCCTGAGCCAATGGCATGCAGCCAAAGATGCACCAACTTTATTAGTCCTGATATTATTTTCCATCCGGTGATCCTGGAATCCATCTGATCCGCTGGCTCACGTCCACATCAGGCCGTTTCTTATGAATGAACTTAGATTCTCTCCGGACTCAGATACCGGCAGCTATTATCTGGAGTTTGCTTTGCTCAACAAACTGTCAATTCTGATACAAAGTTCCCACAAGTCTGGATCGGAAGTGATCCGCGCCATCTTAGTAGGCAAGCACAGTTCAAAGCTTAGGGAAACCATGGTTTCCAGGCCAATAAAAAGCAAATATGTGGGCATCCTTGACCAACATGCAAGAAAGAAATCTATCAACAAAATGGCTGCTGTTGGGATCGACCCGTATGAGGCAGAGAATGGAAACATGTCAGACAATGTGGACATAGTACGACATAGTTCACTACTTAGTGAACACAGTGGTTCACTTAGTACAATTCTTTTAAATTTTACACAATTTTTATACAAGGCATGCTTTAAAAGGTTGCTTTACTCTTCCACCAGGCAACAGGAATGCAGGACAGAAGATGAAACTAATTTCCTTCAGCTGTTAAAAATGTAACAAATAAAAGAGCCCTGTTTAATTATTTTATTATATACTCTTATAATTGTGAAAATGTGCTATGTTTCTAATATTATATTGTGTAATAAGTAGCTGTTGTTACAGCTACTTTTCCCCATTCCCCAATGGCTAATGGATCCTCATTAGCTATTATTTGGCTAATGATAATCCAAATAAACAATCAGTGTTTCGGCAGATTTATAAAGGATGTACCAACTCTTCAGCTGAGTAACACGGTTCTGGTGTCTGGCAGAGTAAATACATGTAGTAACAAACACTTAGGCTACATATGCATCTTAGCTAGCAGTGAAAAGCTACATTAGCTAAGCTAATTTTGCTAGTTAAGCAGTAAGTAAATATCACTGATATTTGTCTTAGTATTACACAGTAGTATAAGTACATTACAAGTTAGATTTGAACGAGGCAAGAGCTAGTTCTAAGCTTGTGGCTTAGGTCATGACAGTTTGTTATGAATACCTACCAAGATGGCTGTCAAAGTTGACACAACATGAGAACTATGTATTGATTGAACAAAAATGAGCCCAAATACAAGCTAATTGAAATAAGACCAGACAACACTGAGGCAGCAGGTATCTGGCAGCATTTTAATGGTATTTTAATGAAACTGGAATAAATGAGAACACCAACTTCCCTGACAACCTACCAACAGTTCCTCCAGCAGGTGCAGCTCATTTCAAACCGTCTCTGTTCCCCAGGAAGGAGCCAAATGAGACGAGTGGCATTGGAGGATTAAATAAGTGGAAGCAGTTTATCATTTATCCCCCCCATCTATACACTCCCATTTCTCTGGTGTCACCCATGGCCTCAGAGGAAAACACTCTGATCTCATTATGTCTGTGAACGCGTGTGCTTCAGAGGAGACAGAAATGTGTGTGTGAGAGAAACATGGCCAACATGACCCTGTGATAGAAACACAGAACGTGGAGAAAAGCTTTAAATCCTTCATAAGGCAGCGAGACAGTCGAACTGTGACCTTCTGCCATTTTAGGATTCAAATTTTAACTTGAATAACTAGTTTGCTTTTAACAAGCCAGATCTGTCAATGTTAGCTGCAACTAACGATTATTGTGTAGATTAATCAGATAAAAAATTTGCACTTTCTGAAAAATATTTTATTTAAGCCTTTTTATACATTATGAATCCATTAAACGATGCAAATAAACGACTCAATTCCTTTTTTTAATTAAGAAATCAAACTCGTCATTACCCAAAGTGAACTAACAGCATTTCTTTAGTGAATAATTAACTTTAGCAAAAGATGCATGTGCAGCTAAAAATACTTCTCACATCAACCTGTGAAAAGCTCAGCCCTTTCTGCTTGACTTAATATCAATGATGTGGGGCTAATCTATTGATTATTTATGACTAGATAGCAAAAGGTGCTTAACAGCAGATTTTTTTATTTATTTGAACCAGGTGAAGCTTAAACTATGACACTTCAGGACCTCTGGGTAGAAACTATTTACAGAACAAGAAGGATTTGTTTTATATAACTTAGATGCTAAATATATGCATATTTGTATGATTTTGACTTAATAACTGCTCTGAGTGTTTTCATCTGAATTTTTTTGATGCTGTATACTCCAGTTAATGATTAATCGATTAATAATTTAGTTGAAGATGGTGAATACGTACCAGTAATGGTTAATTTTTATAAAATATTCTTGAGAAATAGCTATTCATTTTGTCTGAAGGTCTTTTAAATTAAATCTTTTGGATCTTAGCTACGTTTTCGTCTCTTCAGCCTAACCCATATTACAAGTTTCTTATTTGTTGGTTGAAAATGGTAAAAGTTTAATTCAAGTGTCCAACAAAAAGTAATTTCAGATGTGATTTTTGTTACATATAATAGGTGGAAAGTTATGATTTATTTACCTATGTCTACAAAGTAATGTTATGCAGAATTTGCTGGTGCAAAAATACTATTTTAAATATATTTTTACCTGTCTAAAAACCAATTTAAGCTTTTCTCAGTGTGCTATTGAATAAACTCTCAATATGCTAGATCTCTAAGCTCCTGTATGAAGTTCTGATAAGACATTTTCCACTTATGCACTCCTTTTATTAAAAGTAGATAAATATTTTTTAGAAGGTACAACACCTTCAAGAAACATAGAAAAATGTTCAGCCACCTTATTCATGCATTTAGCATGCATGTTGCCAAAATGAAAAACATGTCCGCCTTTGAAAAAGGTTTTCATTCCAATATGGGGAAAAGGAATAACAAAATGCTTGTATAAACAGTCGAAAGTTTCCGGTTTGATTACATTAAAATGTTAAAATTTTATTTTTTTCCAAGATGCAAAAACTGCTACTGTCCAGTGGAGGTAAAACAAGGGGAATTGTTAGCTGATTAGTGCATCTCTAATAATTGTTAAACTGACATAATTTTGGTATTTTCATAGAAAATCTGCAGAAAGTGGAAAAAATGTGTGAGAAACCTTCAGGTGTTAGTGACAGATTAAAGTGGAATGCTAATAGGAATGATTTTTAATGTTCTCTACAAACTCCAACAAGCACAGCGGCACAAATCACTCAAACACTCATAAAAGCTCCCAAATAAAACCAGCACAAAGCAGGTCAATTAAAACCTGTACTTAATGCCCACACACAGACTGCCTCCATGTTTTCTTCCTTTAAGTCTGACGGGTTTCTTTCACTCCTTTTATCTTTACTCTCAGGTGTTTTAGCACAAAAAAGAAACTCTTCACCCACTATCCTCTGTGTGGTTTAGTCTCTGAGGAAAACAACGAGGAGAGGGATGCTCCTGGGCGAAGGTGGAAGAAGGTGCAAGGTGTGTTTAATCCATCAAAATGAAGCTTTAAGCTGCACCGTGTGTGAAAGTCCACACCTTCTGCTACTGCTGAGGCCCTGATCTAAAGAAAATATAGGTTTTCTTTCAGAGCTTTCCTGCTTCTGCATGGAGCTAAAGTGTTTTGTTTTTTCAAAATGAGAAAAGAAAAAGAAACTTTTATTGTTGAATTATGGCGTCTACCTGCCATCTCCATCTGCCACCAAATCAAAGAGCCAAACTAGAAAGGAGATTAGGTTTTCTGTCAGATTAAAAGTCATGGATCCTCTCTTATTCCCTTTAGCTCCCTCCATATTGTTTTACATTGGACTGAGATGTTCATGGACATGACACTATAACCGGTTTGGTAGATTGGTTATCTGTGTCTGATGAACCAAAACCTGTTAGTAAGTAAAGCAAATAAAGGAAGTTGGTAAAACAAGTAAAGTAAGGATATTGAGAAAAGTAATTAAAGATATTAAGTAAAGGAAGAAAAGCTAGTAAAGTAAAGAAACTAAGGAAGTGAAGGAAGTAAATCAAGGTAAGTAAATCGAGTGAAGTAATCAAGCAAGTAAAATAAGTGAAGTATGCAAAGTAAGTACAACAAGCAAGTCAGTAAAGTAATTAAAGTTGGCAAGTAAAATAAGGAAGTACAGTAAGTACATAAATCAACTAAAGTAAGTGAATTGAATAAAGTAAAGCAAGTGAGTCACGTAATTACAGCTAATAACTAAAGCAAGCAAAGGTCGTAAAGAAAGAAAGTAAAGGAAGTAAATTGAGTAAAGTACTTAAAGTTAGGAAGTAAAGCAAATAAGTGAATTGACTAAGTAAAACAAGTAATTAAGTAAAGGAAGAAAATAAAGAATGCAAATTAAATTAAGCTTGTAAAGTAAGTAATTGAGTATTTAAAGCAAGTAAAGTAAGTAAAAATCAGTGGTATCACTGCATTCCTTTAATTTGAATGCAGCAGACTTTCCCGTCTACTGCATCACCTGCACAGACTGCTGTTCTCAGGTGTTGTCCGTTCTCAGGTGTGTGTCTTCAGCCAGGTTTATGGAAACTGTTCTGCTTCGTGTTCAGCAGCTGCAGTGTTCGCTTCACAGTAAACGAGCATCTCTGTCTTAAAAACCTGTTGGGTTTTCAGTCTGCGGCTCATTCGAAGCTTCACCCAGACAAATTACATCTGGTCTTCATCTGACGACTCTGTCTTACAGCCAAGCAAACGCCAGATTACCGTTTCAAGCCTGCAGAGAATAAAAGGTATCTGGGAGCTCAGGCACAAAGCTACAACTGGCACCAAAACTATTATCCTCACGGTAAAGCCACAGATCGTGTCGCCACAATGGTGAACTGATAACAATAAGCCATAAGCCGTGATAAGTAGACAGAATATGACAGTGTGTGATATTTCTGCTGTCTTTTTTAAATTCCTACAGAATCATCCTTCATGGCTACAGATCATTTATCTGGCAGTGAAAGCTTTGTATGCTGAGGAATATTAATTCTTGGGTTGGGATGGGAGTGTGACAGGCGCTGTGATGTGAATGAGGCGTTTGTTTAAAGCCTGGAAAACTCTGGATTCCAGCAAATCTGAGTCACTTTTGATTAAATCTTTTGTTGTTCTACAAAATAAGTGTTAAAAAGTGTTTAGAAGTCCGTTAACTCATAAAAGCAAAGACTACCAGCAACCTTTATTGCAATGTAGAGTAAAACCACATATTAACACATTTAAACTCAGCCCAAAATAATTATGTTTTTGTATTTAATAGCCTCAATTGCAGGATTTTAGCAACACTGCATTATATTAGTCAAACAAAACGGGAGGAGAGACGAGTGAAAAAAGCTTAAATAATATATTGTGTTTAATTATTGCCATCTGCCAACTGGAAATAAAAATTTAAAGCAGGATTCTGGCAGCTGGGAGACGGTTAACCTGCATGTGTAGAGCGTTTTTAAACAAAGTCTTCTGGTAAAATGAACTGACATCATTTAAAGAATCACCAGTTGTTTTTTGATTCTTAAACATCTCAAACGCAAATTTTAGAGGAGGAAAAGAACCAAAGAGATCCAGAAAAACATGTAGAGAGCAGATTATAAACACCAATGAGAAAATCAGGGGTTTTTTATGGCATTTTGAGTGATATGATTAATATTGTAGAGAGGAAGTATACATGCTTTTCTATTTTTCTATGATAAATTATGGAGTGTTTGTTTTAATACACAGCAAAGTGAAGGATAAAGTTATGTTTAAAGCAGTGTTGGGTTAGACGACAATATCCAAAGTTTTGAACATCTCTAGGACTATGATTATGATTGATTTTGTGTAAAAAGTTTAATAAAAATGTTTTGCAAAGCCATAGAGCTATCCTAACGTGTTCAAGGAAGCATAACAGGTCACCTTTAAGGATGGATGAACATACTGATTATTAGACTGACTGATACTGAACCAAACCATCTTTCTGCTCAGGGAGACATTCACCAGCAGAAATCCTATTCTGTTTTTTAAGCCACATATTTGTCATAATCCTTGCGCACTGCTCTTTACATTTTCCTCAGTTTATTTTCACAAATGTGCTGACGTCTAGCTCTTCCCTCACAGATCGAGTCGACAGGATCTGCACAGCAGGAGAAGGAGAACAGCATGCGAACAATGTGCTGAAACAAGATCAATATGATAGTTTTCTACAAATTATGTCCTGATGATTACAGCCTGTTGTTTGTTTAGATGATTTATTGCTAGAAAAATACTGCAGGTCTCGTAATCAAACATGACAGCTCATCATTGGGTTTAATGGCTCTGGACTAAATTTGAAACTTGGCAAGGAGAACAAATAGCATGTACAGTAGCTTATGATGAGGATAAGTTGCTTTTTGTTCAAAGTGCTGACAGGTGCTCTGATGTTTGGCTTAAAATCAGATCAATGTTGTAACGATGACATAGGAATAGATGTTATGCTCCCTGCAGCCTGGAGTGACCTAAAACTGATTTTTATTTTGCTTTAATGTGACCTGCATCTGATCTTTTCATGACAGTCTGAACAACACAGATCAGATTTTTCTAATGCCACTTGGACATCTGATACACATCTAATCTTTTTAAATGTCACCTGTGTTTGTACATCCATCTGACCTGAACATCACCGATACTCGACAAACGTCACTATTCTGCGCCCTGATACGCGCAGGCGAGAAGAAAAACAACCATGACGGACCATGAAGAGGACTGAGTTGTCAGAGTACTGGCTCCGGTCGGACAACAACTTTAAAATCATAAGATAAGCTCCACCGTTAGCATCCATGTTTACTTACGCAAACATTGAGCACTTCTTTTTTATGGCGGTTGGCGAAATACTGAGCACTCTCTGTGTGCAACATTATTGCGCCCTCTACCGCGCATGTGGGACACTTTCAGGTTGTTCGTAGTTCACACAGGAGAACATATACAAGTCAGAAATGTGAACGACTACACAAAACAAAACTGGAATTGAGCTTTAAGGCCTGCAGTAGGAACGTAGCCCAAGAGACAAATACATCTGACATTCTTTATTAACAGACATTCAGTTTTAATGATGAAACAATCAGAAATTTGTGGCTGATTGTGGATTAAAGTCCTGTTTATTAGCACTCTAAGAAAGACATTAAATTCATAGCTTTGTTTTCAGAGGGATGCAGTACCTGTCTGCAAGTGGTCATCAAATTTATGCTTAGATGTTCCTGAATCCAAAACACTGGTTCTGTCATTGGTCCTGCTGTATTGGTGGTGGGAACACTCCTGCTAATCGGAGTTCAGAAGAACGTGGGAAACTGGAAAAGAAATGCTCTCTGGAGGTCTACATGGCGCTGGCAGGGTAGAAAATGAAGGGAACTTTGTTTCAACCACCTCCTCTGGGTTTGATTCCCCTCACACAGGCTGACCAACACACACACGCACACACACACAGCCCAGCACTGTAATCTCTTTGGTCTGCTGGTAGGCCTTCTATGTTTTCCCCACAGTCCTGCCTGCGTTCTGCAGTTGGCCTTGCGCCGCTTCGGTGAGGATTGGGAGAACCTGAAACTGTCTCCGTCAATCTGTTCATTTTGTTCTCTCTCGAATGCAGGTGAAGGTCATACATACAAATTATTCAACAATAAAAATCTCTCTGCAATTCGGTGCAGAAGTAGGGACTTTAAAAAACCCACAGTGTGGGGCGTGTTGTGGTGGCGCAGTGGTTTAGCACGCCCCACGTTTGGAGGCCTTGGTCCTCGACGCGGACGTCGCGGGTTCAACTCCCGGTCCCGGCGACCTTTGCCGCATGTCTTCCCCCTCTTCTTCCCCCCCTCCTGTCAGCCTACTGTCGCGGAAAATGCGAGCCACTAGCGCCGCAAAAAAAACTCTTCGGAGAAAAAAATTAGAAAAAAAAACCCCCACAGTGGGACAGAGGAATATGGGAAGTAGTTAACAAATAAACTTAGACATAAACTATATTAATCTATGGTTCCAATCATAGATTTATAGATTTGAATGTTAAATATTAGCTTTTAATAGCCATTACAACTGCTTGTTTTGTTCCCGTTTTCTGCCCTTTAAGATCTAAAGATACAAAGAGCATTGTAAATAAAATTTATTATTATTATTATTGGAGTTTGTCAATATCTCATCGGCGCAACACAAATAATCATCTGGCTAAAACATAATTTTACAAAGCCTCAATTCAGATAATTTGCCTCGAGGAATTTTAAAAATGGAGATTTTCACTCAATGAATCATTACAGCTGTGGTCGCAACTCTAACATCTGTTTCTTATTTCACTGTATGCTCTTATGCTGAGAACTTGTACAAAAATAAAGTGCACATAGTAACAAATGATAAATGGTGTTTAGCATTGCGTTTATTCTGTGGTGTGAGATGCATCTGTGCTGCAGTGGACTGGTTTCCTTGGATACTTGCGGCATCAAGGCCCCATGTGCTCAGTTCAGAGGCAAAACACGGCTGACAACATTTGACGGTGATCTGCTGGGACGGAGGACAGCGCATCACACACACAAACATATTCTGCTGTCTTGTGTGTGTTTGCATGGGGTAGATGTAGCTAATGATGTTTTTCTTTGCTGCCCCTCTGCAGCAGATGGCAAAATGCAAAGTCTAAAAAAGATCTAAATTCAGATCCTCTTGATGTTTCTTTTAATGACTAATCATTTGGGAGTTTTGCTTTTTAAGCGTTTGAATAGGAAACTGAATGCTAAATGTTTACAGTTTTACTACGTAAATCTTAATTTCTGAGGCATTATTTTACGTTACAACTAGAGAGACTGTTTTAATAAATAAAGGCAGATATGCACAAATATCTAAAAAATACCCTTTAAAATTACTCCAAGAAATGCCTTTAGACATAATTAATGTATGAATAGTAATAGAGGGTATGTTCAGAAACATTTAAAACATTTTTTTTCTCAATATTTAGTCTTCCCAAAGTAAATTGAGTTTAAAACTACAGAAATGCTGGAAAGCTTTACTGTTTAGTAAAAAGCGTAAAAGCTTTTTACTTTTATGGGAAACTGAAAAAAGAAACAGATAAAAATCCACCAATCAATCATGTAGTGATCTGAATGGACCCATTTTTCTTTGATTGGCTCTGATTAGTGACTATGAAAATAGCTACAGTTGAACTTAAACTTATTTAACCACTTCTGCAAATTAGATTTACGGACAAAATTTAACGCTGTTCACCTGTTTGCAACTAACAGCAGCTTAAATACAGTTGCTGTTAGTTGCTAAAATAACAAGGTTTATTTTACAAATTCAAAACTAAATCCCATATTTAATGAGTACTGCCACCTAAAATGTATTCAACAGTTTCTAGAGTATTCGTCTGAGAATCAGTTGATGCAACCTGCGTCTCTTTTGGCCTTTTAACGATACAGACTCAATTAATGTTTTAAATATAAATTTAATAACAAAGGCTGGTTTTACCCGTTTCATTCATGTGTTAAATTTATTTTCCACAACAGAATGAGACTAAAAACAATGGCAATACTATTTTAGACCTAGTTTGTTTGTTTTTTTGTTATTACATTGGAAAATCTGTTTTTTTAATCACATTCATTTCAAAACATCATAAGAAAAACCTAAAAACAGTTTTTTATGACAACAAATTTTCTGAAGTCAACATTGATAACTATGCCTGTAAACAAGTCATATTTATCTGGACTGGCATTAGTTCCAGCAGGTGAAGTTGAGACTAAAAATGTGGGAGATTCAAAAAAGTTGTCCACATAGGTCTGAAAAGATGTTATTGCTTTGCAGAAATAAGGAAAAGCAAATAAAAAGTTAGAAAACCTGCGACTGACTGCAGCAGACATGCAGGAAATGTAATGTTCATTCCTTGTTCCATAATTGGTGATTGTTTAATGTTTTTGTCAATGAAAATAATTAACTTTAATATGTTCTGCGCCGCTCCTGCAGTTTTATTTAAACAGAGAAAATAAAATTGAGTATTACATCTACGCAGGGTATTACTCTGTGACAAGTACAAGTCATTCATTTATCAATTTTTAGCAGCTGAGATACTTAACTGACATTTAGAAATAAAGATTTGGATTTTTTTTAGCGTGCTATACCTCGGAAACCTAATGCAGAAATAACAGTAGCTGCCTGTTTGTTTAAGGTTAAACAAGTTCAACTATCCATTATTATGCTGTCCATCCACATCTCCTGAAATTTGAAGAACAGGGGCATGGGAAAAGAATGAATATAATTTGAAGGCAGAGGAATTTGTGTTCAATATCAGATGAGTGCAGGCAGATGGAGTTGACTGATATCCCAGACAGCAGATCCTTCTGAAACCTTCTGTGAGTGTGTGGACAGATCATTTTCTCACAGCTCTGCAAACTCTCTACACCAAGACAGGAAGGAAAAGAGATCTGTGTGCGTGTGTGTGTGTGTGTGTGTGTGTGTGTGTGTGTGTGTGTGTGTGTGTGTGTGAGAGCGCGCGTGAGAGGAGGGAGGGGACGCTATAAATCAAGAGATCAGCAGATCAAGATTACCAACTGATTGTGAGCCACAGTGGCAGAAGGAAAAATATGCTCCATCATTTGCTGCCAATGCTTGCCATTAAAATACAGGACTGCGGCAGGAGCTAAAGCCCCTTCAGCCAGCAAATATGCATAAGCAATGTCATACTAACACTGGAGCTACAACTTCAATGGGTGAATATATTTAAAAAGTAGACCCAAGGAAAGACAGGCTGCAACTCAAACTGTGTCAGAATCTTAATCTTAGTTAATCTCAATTATTCCAATATTTAGTCTAGATATGGGTTAAAATTCCTTGTCAACAAATCTTTAATATAAGACACATTGGTTAAAAATATTAATTTTAATTAAATATGTCAGCATCATAAGGCTTTCTAGAGAGTCCATGGAGAATCAGTTGCTGCAGGATTTCGTGATTCTTTTGTGATTTTTTTTTTGTGGTGCTACTTTAGAAATATTTGTAAAGAAATTTGCAATATTTGTTCCTCATTAAATAAAATCTAGATGTAGAAGAAAATAGATGAGGAAAAAAACATTGTTACTCTTTAAAGAACTGAAATAGCTCAATTTGTTACCATGTCAATGACAGACTATAAACTGACATCAGTTAAAGCTGAGGCAGAAGACTAGTAGAAGTAAGAAATACTGCCACATGCAGGTAAGAGTCAGCAGTATCTTCAATCTAATATTTTAGACCATTTTTGGAGAAAATTTTAAATGAACTCAATGATGTATTAGTGCAAAACAAAAAATGCAGGGATATCTTGACTTTATGTAAATTTCTGAACCGTAAATAACTGAATAGACTGGCTAAAACTTAGAGTTGTTTGCCAGTTTTTGTCCGTCTTTTGGACTTCAAACACGTTACAACCAAAAACGTGGGATTTTATGTGATGGACCAACAGTAAAGCTTGGTATATGCTAAACAAATTAGCAAAATACAATCAGCAACCACAACTCAAATTTTACGCACTGCGCAACTATGAACTTTTCTAAGTACATGGACAGTTCCATGCGGAAAAACATAGTTGCCAAGCAAGAACTGCTCCTGATAGAAGTTTGTGAATGAATGATGACTGAATGAATGTTTCCAAAGAAACAGAAAACAAACAAAACAACAGGACATGGGTAGACGGGTGACTAAGGCTGCAGCTATGGGAGCCCATTTGTTAGAATAACAAAAATACGAACATTTGTGATTTGGTCCATAAAAATCACTGCAATCAACAAATTGTGTACAATTTGTGAAAATAAATAGCTGTTACTCTTGGAAATTATGAGCCAGTAAAAAAAAAAAAAAAAAAAAAGTTGGAAAAATTGTTGCTACTAGAAACTTTACTTTTTTCAGACAAACCCTGCTGCAGTTTTGGCTTCTGTCACAATCATTACGTTTCAGCGGATGACCAAGGAGAAGCAAGAGCAGCTGAAAGGTAAAAAGAAAAAGCTACAGTAGCAGTTGCTCGTCTGGAGACAGCTGCAGAGTTGACTTGAGGCGTTTTTTGGGTTTTTCTTGCCATTAGAAGTCGGCCAGTGTCTGTTCCCTCCAGCTACGCGAGGGGAGACGTGAAATTTCAAATCTGTAACTTCGTCCTCAGACTGCAGGAGCTCAGGCTTCTACAGGTGATGTTGACTCTGGGAATATATTTAGAAACGAGTGGGAAGGTGGTAATTGCAAGCTGCTCAGACAGGTGATGAAGGAGGGCAGGTTAAAACATGAGAAGAGAGAGAGAAAAAACTTTTACACACATCTTCCCCCCCCCCACACAGCGCACAAACAAAACCCGCCTGATTGGCAAGGCTTTTCGCAGGCAGTTGCCACGGAAACGGGGCCGAGTCACTGCCGTCACGGAGGGCTGGAAAAGGTGCGGAGAGGAACAGGTGAGCGAACAATGAAAGGAAATGTCAGCAGAGGATAAGTAGGTGACAATATTTGCGATTTAAAGTGTGTAATTTTCCCTAAGCGGCTGACGCACATCCTGAAAGCAGTGATTGAGTTAAGGTTGACAGTCAGGTGTAATCTAACAGAACGAGCTGCAGACAGGAGATAATTGAACTACCCTGAATGATTATGACCAATTAAGGTTGACGCTAATTAAAGTAATTCTTCAGCAAGCCTCTGTGTGGATGGGGAAGCTATCGCCAAGAAATTATGATAAAAGTAAATAACTCATTAATGAATTCAAATTTGTTCAGGCTTTGTTGTTGGTGCCTTCCCAACCACCAAGAAAGGATTCAATAAGCAGAGGAGAGAAAATGAATTTAAGGAAATATTTCTGGATCAATGTGAGGTAATGCTTGCGGTGCATATGGAAGGTCGACATCCCGCCCACATCGAGACTGGAAATGGAGATAAAGTGATAAAACCCTGCAGATTAAAACAACATTTGAGATTTGCTTTGTGGCTGTGGTGAGTCATGAGTAGGTTGGGGTTGAGACACAAACATGAAATGTTACTTTTTAATAATACATGTTCTGAACAGGAGACAAACATGGAAGTTTTATTTCATCTTTCGGTGGAATACCTTCAAAGCAATTCATCTTTAATGAGTTGCTTTTGCATTAATCACTGGAACATTGACCAGCATATCTGATGTGCATCTATGGTTTTGATGTTGGCACTGGAGAAAATTTAATGTTTGTTACTGGTTTCCCAGTTGACGACTATATGATGGTTTTATGACATTTTTGTGTTTTTATGATGTAAAGCACTTTGAACTGCATTCTTGCTGAAATAAACGATTGAACAATTGAATAATTTTTTCAAAGGGTAAAATGTCAATGTCAGTTTTACCTTAAAGACAGGGTTTCTACAGGGGGGCTTGGAGTCCTTGAAAATCCTTGAATTTCAATTTGGTGTTTTCAAGATCAAGATCCAAACTGCACAGTTTTGTAATAAAGAGTCATTTCTATACATCTAATAAAAAGAGACATTTTCTTCTCACTGTCTGATGTTCATTTAAACTTTTCTTGTTTTAGGTCAATCAGGATCACCACAATTATTTCTATTTGCTAAATGCCAGGAAACTTTGTAACTTTTTTAATATATTCTATTAAGGTAATAAAACTTCCAGCTCAAATTAAATGCTTAAGCACAATGAATATTTACTTAATGACTTACTAATCTGTGTTATAAAAATAAAAGTTTTATATGTTAAACAAATTGGAGGATTTTTTTGTTGTTGTTGTTTGTTAAATTAATCTTTTGTTCTCTGACCAGTGAGGTATATAGGTTTTGTGAGAGCATAAAATTATGTTATATTTTAGTTTATTTTGTCCTTTCTGTAGTAGGTAGAATACCATCATAAGACATAGACAATAGTAGTAAGTAGTATCAGATAACAGTGAATTGAAACTCTGTTTTAGTTTATTTGTATTGTTACCGTATTTTCCGCACTATAAAGCGCACCGGATTATAAGGCGCACCTTCAATAAATGGCCTATTTTAAAACTTTTTTCATATATAAGGCGCACCGCATTATAAGGCGCATAGAATAGACGCTACAGTAGAGGCTGCAGTTACGTTATGCATCCATTAGATGGAGCTGCGCTAAAGGGAATGTCAACAAAACAGTCAGATAGGTCAGTCAAAACTTTATTAATAGATTATAAACCAGTGTTCTGACAACTTTGTTCACTTCCAAAATGAATAAACAGCTGTTTTATTATTTTCCCGAGGTAAAGTTTATTGTGACACAGCTAGTTAGCGTGCTAGCACTGTTGCTATCATTCCAATAGTGATTGTACTGACACTTGTACTTGCTGCTCTCAGTTCAACAACCCACTGTTCGAGTTTGTCCTCCAACTGCAGCCATCTCGCTTTGTTCCCTCGGAAACTCTGTAATAGG
>CAEFZX010017220.1:0-27896 GCA_903066825.1 Alfaro cultratus
CCAGTGGTTTGTATCTGTGGCACATCTAAAAACTGCAGGACAGCGGCCCTTGAGGACTGGAGTTTGACACCCCTGCTTTACAGTCTCAGACTGTCACCATGATGCATTCAAACGACAAGTGCAGAATCTGACAGAGTGAAGACGGATGGCACAACTACACTGGTGAGCGATGCGAGGTTAAAGTTGAAGGCACAAATTAAGTCTATAGTGCTGGTCATCAGTAGGGGTCGTTGAAGGGGTAGTAGGGATGTGCTGCATCCCTGGGAACTCGCTTCCCCTCCACCTGAAACAGTTGGAGCCAAAGTCAGTGCACTTCTCTTGATTGGGCGGATATTTTTTGACATCCAGGTCATGTTTGTGCTTCAAACGGCTGCAGAGGAAACTGCGAATCATGTTGACATGCTGCCTACTCACCTCAATCATTGGTACGATGTAGCGCCAGCCTCTGTTTAGTGTTGTGATGCTTTTCATTTCTTCTGCTTCGAGGGTAAAATCAAACACCTGATGGAAAAAGAGTTTATTCAGCAAATAAAAACTGAAGGACAGAAAACACCTGAGATCATTGAACATGTTATCATGTGGAAGAAAACTGGTGTGACAGACAGATTACCTGGATGTTCTCCTTGATGCGCGACTCTGTCACACTCTTAGGAATTGTTACTACGCCTCGTTGTGTCTGCCATCTGAAAGGACCAGAGTTTAACAGACTTGGAGAAACCATGTTTATGGCTACATAAATACAGATATGGGAGAAAAATTGGCATGTGGACCAATATCCTTAACCACAAAAGAAAAAAAAAAAAAAAAACATATTTAAAGATCCAATTCGAATACATGCTTGCATGGTAAGAAAGTGGTTATATCTATTATATCTTCATAAATTACAGATTTTTTTTAAAGGGGCAGTATGTATTTTTCAGGCTCATGGTGTCATTTCATAGCATTATCAAGTAACTATGTTAACTTCAGTTATAAAAATGCTATTTAGATCAAATATGACTTAAAAGATATTTTACTTTCTAATTTAACATGTTGAAATTGGGCCTCTGTCTCTTTAAAAGCTCCTGCTCTGAAACTCCGCCTTCAAAACGTCATCACAACATGGCTCCTCTATGAACCCTTTAACAATCTTTTTACCAGCACTGATAAGTATCTCCTATAATAATTTCATCAGATGAGCTGCTGGCTAGTCTGAAGAGCTGAGTGGGAGAGCCGTGGAGGAGGCCGAAGCTCAGAGGAGGATGATTTCTCAAACATGCATGACAGAATCAGAGCAACACAACAGCTATGTTTATGGTGAGGAAATAATTTATAACACAATGTAAAGCTCAAAAACGTTTATTTTACATAACACTGCCTCTTTAAAGTCCAATTTTCATTTCTCTTCTCCTATTGTTGCCAACTGACACTAAATTTCATTTAATCATAGAATGTTACTTCTACATTTTGGCTCAGGAGATGTAACCATTTTCTATGGGGCTGAAAAGTTTCCAGCTAAAGACTCATTACAAGATGTGCATTACTGGAACCCCCCCAGCAGGAAACCAGTGACATGTTTCATTACTGGGATTTTTCCATACTCCAGTCAGTGCTGCTTCCTCTTGTTTGTCCTTTTACTTCCACTAAATCAGTGGCTTTTTTGCTGACTCACTGACTTTTTTCCAGGGTTAGCTCATGGTGCTTTCCTTTTTTTCTTCGACAACCAACTAAATTTCCAATAGTTTTAAAAGCTGCAGCATATTCGTGTTTTAAAAATTGAGCTGTCAGTTTTTAGGGTCACTGTCAAGACAGTTTTAAGTCTGTAGACAAAAAATGTATGTAGTTTCATATTGGAATGAATGGTGACATCCTGTGTCACTGTTGAACAAATACAGCTAAATAGCAGGAATTGGCACCAGAAAAGTAGTAACAGAAAACAACAAATGCTTTTTTAAACTTATTTGTGCGTGACCAACAGAAAACCTGCAACATCTCCAATGTAAAGAAATTCTGTCACTATTTTTGGATTCAAGTCATC
Organism: Alfaro cultratus; assembly: GCA_903066825.1. Taxonomy (NCBI): domain Eukaryota; kingdom Metazoa; phylum Chordata; class Actinopteri; order Cyprinodontiformes; family Poeciliidae; genus Alfaro; species Alfaro cultratus. Next base: position 2,018 of record CAEFZX010017220.1, read on the forward strand.
ACCCAAATACTGCAGACGTCTCTTGCTCCTATTCGTATTTTTTTTAAAAATATGCCACATTTTCCTTCCACTAGACTTTCCAATCTTATGCTTGGATACAACCCTCTGAAGACTTTGCTTGTTACCTGGGCCAGATATGGGTGTTAAAGGGTCAACAACTGTCATCTGGACAACTCTCTCTATAATATGTAACATAGCATTTCAATGCAAAAATCTTTATTGATTTTATGTAATATAGTAATTTAACAAGAAGCTGAATTTAGAATTTATATTAGCCATAATTACATACATTGACTTAAAATATATCAACAACAAAACCACTTTAACTTTAATTGAATTAATAAAATTACGGTTCATATTAATCTGAGACGCAACTGCAGTATTTTCCTCCATTCTGATGCTTCAGGAAGGAGAATAAAATAAATATAGAGTAGTTAACATTTCAAAATATGTATTGTTACTAGGCCTGTCTCAATAAGCAATAAATCAATTAATCCATGATAAAACAAACGCTACATGCATGTGGTGTATATACGCTGTTATCAGTAAAATCACCTGAGGATGATCTGTGCAGGAGACTTGTTGTACTTCTCTGCCAGTGACAGAACTGCAGGCTCCTGCAGCAGGACGGGTTCATCTGGATGTTTCCAGGCTCGGTCTGGAGACCCCAGGGGGCTGTAGGCGGTCACCACCAGACCCCGGTCCCGACAGTGTGCCAGCAGGTCTACCTGGGCCAGGTACGGGTGGCTCTCTACCTGCCAGACAGACGCACAGAAGCCCCCTCAGCTGGTTGTTCTCCGTTCCTCAGCCTTTGAAGTGACGTCATGTACCTGAAGAACGGTGGGCTTAATGCTGGCCACAGACAGGATGTCGTCAATCTGCCTGCTGTTGAAGTTGGACAGGCCGATGGATCGGACCAGGCCCTTCTCCACCAGCTTCTCCATGGCTGCCCAGGTCACCTTGTAGTCTGTGTCATCGTACAGCAGGGAGCCGTCCTCCTTCCTGGGGAACGGAGCATCTCCTCGTCTGGCACACGGAGACGGGAGTCAGGTGTGAGTGCTGCACACAGTTTGACTCCCAACCTTACAGTCTCTCTGCCCCCTTCCCTGTATGATCACTGAATAAAGGCACTAGTACAATAAAACTGTTGGGGGTGGGAGGGAAGTGATAATAGCTATGCATAGTTATTATCACAGACTGAAATTAAATCTGGCAAATCTACAGATTTGCCAGATGAAAATGAAAGTAATCTAGGTGTACCAATGGTCCATTCAAAGTCCAGACTTCAACATGATTAAAAAGCATTGATAGCTCCTTCAGGCTAGCAGTGCATAAATGTATCTCCGCACACCTCAATGAACAGGAGTAAAGCTGCGTTTCCATTACAAATGTGCACAATTTTGTCAGTATTCCACCAATGTAAAAAAAAAAAAAAAAAAGACTACAGTTCACAATTACTGTGCTTCCATTAAATAAGAAACACAATTAAAATCACATGTGATTAAGTTTCCTCATGTGATAAGTCATTAAAAAAAACATGTCACATCATCATCCTCCAACTACTTCCTGTACTTCTTTGCAGTTTGTGCCAGTGACAATATTTGGTTGTTGGCCGAGTGTGATTCCATTCCAGTTTCACGAAATAAAGAAATTTTGATGACTTTTTATTGAAATCCAAAGTTTTTTGCGAAATAGGCAGGTTCCTATTAGGCAGATTTATTTTCAAAATGTCAAACTACAAAATTGTACGGTCAGAGGAAATGCAGCTAGTGATGAGGCTGATAAAGTTAGACAAAACAGCCACAGTTATTGTTCCTACAGGCGGTTCTATGAGGACAGTTTTCCCATCACTACGTTGATCTAAAAAAGCTGCTGAACTTACTGGAAGGCGTAGGGCCAGTGAATGAGGTACAGGTCCAGGTACTCCAGCTTCAGGTCCTTTAGTGTTTTCAGGAGGGAGGGCTCCACATCCTCTGGGTGATGGCGGGTGTTCCACAGCTTAGATGTGATGAAGACGTCCTCTCGTCTCAGAGACTGAAGAACGAGACAAGAGATCTTAGGAAAAAAACACTTTAAATAACTTTGAATGTGTGACATAAAAGGAGGGAATTGGTAAAAAAGAAGAAAAAAGTTTTACATTAATTATTATGTTAAGAAAACTGTAAACATAATATTTCAACATCCATGTAAGTGGAACATTTATGTGCTTGATAAAATACAAAAAGATAAAGAGTACAACATCAGCTCAGGGCTCAGTCTGATGAGACGGACTGCTTCACCTTGTCTGGGCCCAGAATCTCCTGCAGAGCTTCTCCAATCTCAACTTCATTCCCATAGATAGCTGCACAGTCAATGTGACGATAGCCAGCCTCCAAGGCCCACAGAACGGCTTGTTTCACCTGTCAGTTCAGATGAGCAGAGACCCGAGCAGTTATGAAAACTCATATGAAGGTCTAGAGAATGAAGAACTTCCTAAGAATGCTGGAATCACATCAGTTGTTAAAATCACTGAGACTTTTGTCCAGTATGGACAGTGAAATTCATTCAAAACATTCTTAATTGGTAATGTAATGTGGGTGAGCTAAATAGTTACATTCTGTAGATTTGTAGATGTCAGCTCACAACAGTTACAATCCATATCCAGAAATGTAAATTAAAATCAATCCAATCAAAACAGACAGATTCACATTTAATTGCACATTTCAAAGAAGCCCAGAAAAATAACATTAAGTTGCTAGTTTGGCACTACAGTCAGGCCAGTGCAGCTGTCCTGGTAACCACTAAACCCAGACTCATCCATTGGATTATCAGAAGGAGACAATTAATCGTACATTTCAACAATACTTCACTTCTCCAGTGGTGGTTCTGACCACCTTGTCATGGCCTAGTAGCTCATGACTGAAAATGCAACTCACTTCCACTTTGTCATAATAACACCAACAGTTGACTGTGTAATATTTAGCAGCAATAAATCTGAGTCAACAGAATTCTTGTGGCATCTGTTGTGAATTCACTGAGCTCCTGAGTGAACTTCTATGTGCTGGATTTTATCCATCTGGACCACCTGAATACAACAATGTATACATTTTTGAGAATACAGAGCATCTCTTAAAAAGGTGAATAACATAAAACATTCAATTTTTACCTTTCCAGGCTCACTCTTCCATGTGCCCAGTCCAATAAGGGGCATCTTCCGCCCAGTGTTGAGAACTGCAAAGTCATTCATGCCTCTCCAAAACACCTTACACAAAAAGATGAGAGAAACATCAAATGCAGGAAAATTTTATCTTGAACTTAGGTACTACTGATACTACTTAGGCTAACTGTAACCACTTCAGTACCACCCTCCTAATGGAAAGCAAAAGATTCAACTAACTAAAGTCTGCACACATAACAAACTGTGCCCAGAGAAGACTTTACCAAACACAGCTTTCTTCATCAAAGACCTGAGAAGTGAATTGGCTTTTATTTAGTGTTTTTTTCCTGCCACAATTATTCATAAGTTAGACTCAAGTTTGAGTCAAACTTGAAAACTTAGGCCAAAACGACGCAGTCCATAATATTTCACATCGGGTCGTTTGAAGTCACGTGACTTTCAGGAGCCAGGAACCAGCTGTGCGCGTGACCAAAGTGAATTTATCTGTTAACTGCTGAAACCACAGCTCTCGCGTTTATTGGACTTAAAGTACTCGCGTTGGCTATTTTAAGGTCAACCAATAACCAAGTGCTAAAAATCATTCCTCACCGTCTATTATACAGTTCAAATGGTAAAACCAAGTCGCTGCCGCCTGCTGCCTTATTAATAAAGGCAGCAGGATGGTGCTCCAGATTGGAACTCCGTAAATGAGCAGACATATTCCCCATTTTCTGTTCCGCATTCACAGCTAAAAATTACACGCAGACCAGAAAAGGCAGCATTTATCTAACTCACCCTTTCAGCGGCCTCACAGAATAAACGAGGTAACGCTCGCGTTAGGATTTGACTCCTGAATAAGAGCATGGCTGCTTGTTATCAGCAGTGAAATAAATGACAGAACAGCCAACATGGCGCTCCGCGTCGCTGAACTCACCGAAGAGCTGTTCCAAAGGTTGCACCGCCACCTGCTACTTCAACAACAGCTCCTTTTCTTTTAGCTTCTCCAGGACAGAGCTGCTACTTTCTGTTCAAACTGTTCAAAAACACCACCCTGATTTTGCTGACGCTTCCTTTTCCCGGAAGAGTACATTCCTCGATTTCCGGCGAAAATACTATGCATTAGCTCTTTTTTTAAAATTAAAGTAAAAATTGTCAATTAAAGAGGAATGTTCAGATTTTAAAATGCACTGCAATCTTCAAAAGACTCAGCCATGTCAGTATATATTAAACAAAAATTTGGATTTGGCCATTTCCAAACAGGCACTTGAAGTCCATCCAGACATCCCAACAAATCTTTTGACTGCAAGGTCAGGAAACTAAAGAAGAAAAGGAAAACAACAAACTTTCTCTTAGAATGCTCGTTAACAAGTGCAACAGATCCAGGAGGAAAAGTCATTCATCCATCTACCCAAAAAACTCTGACAAAGGTTGTTCAAGGGGATCCCCAGGTGTTCCAGAGCCAGTAGAAAGATATTCTCTCCAAGAAATTCTGAGTTCGGACTTAGGATCTCATTATTTTGGTCAGATTATCTGAGTCGACTTTTTCTTTACCATGACAGACTGACCAGAGCCACCATCTTGTGGAACATAAACACCAAGATGCAGAACTTCTCTACTGAGCCCCTAGGGTAGCAGTCAGTATTTCATGACTGCTACCTGTGTTTATTTTGTTATGAACAGTTTTAGAGTCTCATTATTCTTAATATTTTGGGGTTTAATTACAAGCCCGTTTTATGAAAAAATATAATTTTTATTTCTACTATGGCATAAAAATGTCATAGTGAAAATTGTATTAACGTTAAGGTTTTCAAACGCAGCTTCATATAAAAACACTGCGTGTGAGCACCCTCCTTACCGACAGGGGGCAGACGTTTCGTTTGAGAAGACGGAAATGGACCCAGCAGAAACGGAAGTTAGTTAAGTGTCAACAACCTGAATTTACAACTTCAGCGAAACTTTGCTTTGGTCTGAAAGACTAGTTTTTGTGTAATTTATATACAACATCTGGGCGCTTTAGAAGTTATTGGTGCGTTATGGAGGAATTTATCTCCCGTCCGCCGTGGGAGCGGTGTGTTTTTGCCCTTAAAGTCGGTGGCTAGTTAAACTGTTTGTGGAAGCTAAGTTGGCTAACTTTATCTGTCAGCTGACTCGTTTTGACAGCGAACCTTGTCCTAATATGCTCCGACATTATTCTGTGCTGGCTTTAAACAGGCTTGTTGATGTAACCACGCTGTGTGATAGCTGGCGTTGACTCGTCCAGGTGTTTAATTAGCAACGCTGATAAGGTGACCATAGGACTTGGCTCGCAATGTTCCCGCAGCTGCCTCCACCTTTCAACTAGCTGCCTCCCCTCCTCTGCTTTTCTCTCCTCCGTCGCCCTCCGATGGCTCACTGCGTCCCGTCCGAGCCTACCTCCAAGGCTCAGGCTCCAGAAAGTATCCCGTCCCAGGTCAACGTGGACCAGAGCATGAGGCCGGTGCTGTTTGAGATTTTCGGCGAGATCTGGACCGTTCAGTCCCGGCTCGGTCAAGGAGTGTCGGCCTCGGTTTACCAAGTCAGCTCCGGCAGAGCCGCCACGGCCGCAGTGAAGGAGTTCCAGGGCGACTCACAGGGAGGGGACTACGGCTATCACAAAGAGAGGGCCGTGCTGGAGGACATCCAGGGGCATAAGAACATTGGTAAGAGCAATATTCCACGACTTCAGTGTGCTTGGTTGCAGAGGTGACTTTGCTTCCTGTGTGTTTAGTTGCTTACTTTTATTTACCTGAGTTTTGGCTTTCTGCAACTGTGGCTAGTAATTAGCCACATTCTGCAAATATCCCAAAGGTATTATTGTTTTTCTTTGAAGAGTGATTCTCCTTCCAATAGTTAATCTGCAGAGCGAGTCCAAAGCATTCACACCCTTTAAATGTATTCGCATTGTGTCATGCTAAAACCCAAACCTCAGTCTCTTCTTTGGGAGTTTGTGAGATAGATCTAAAAATGAAGTACGCTTCAAGTGAAGTAGAAGATAATTATTACACTGTTTTCAAAACTTATCTGGAAAAAAATTTCAAAAGTGTGGTGTGCAGTTGCATTTAGTCCCTCCAAGTTAGCACTACAACACCAGCTTTTGCTGCACTGGCTTCACAGTACCTGTTTTGCAGGTACTTTGCAAAACATTCTCTATGTCCCTGAACATCCTCTGGAGTTCAGTTAAATCCACCATCAAGAGATGGAAGGAATTGTCAGATGTTTATTTGTAACAAAATCTTTTATTTTTGCTTTCATTCCCAGTTATACGGTACTTTGTTTTGGCCTACTGCATTCACTTTCTTTAAAATATGTTGAAGTCTGTGTTTGTAAGTTGACCAAAACTGAAAAAGTGTTGATTACTTTCCTTATGATGCATGATGTGTCCTCCTGTTTCTCAGTTACACTGTATGGTGTGTTCACCAACCACAACTGTGTGGGTGTGGCTACGCGCTGCCTCCTCCTGGAGCTCCTGGATGTCAGCGTATCGGAGCTGTTGGTGAGGCGTAGCAATGGTGTCAAGGGTGTAAGGTAAGCAGGGCCATGTTGCTGCTGATCGCACCGTCACTCTTGGCCTTTGGTTGGAGCAGGCGGCTTACGCGTCTAAGCTCCTGTCTTCCTGATGGAATACTTGCAGACAGGAAAGTCAGGGAGTTTCTTTAGCTTCAAGATCCAGTTGTAGTTGTTGTCTTATTGTTATTTGCCACTTGATTTATTTCTTAAGACACCTTTTACCCAATTGTTGGATTTAAAAAGCATTTTGTTGTCATTGAATCTTCTCACCATGGAAAACAACAATGGATTAAATAAATTGATTAAAATCAAGGCTTTGGCTCTACTACTATTATTTGTCCTTTTATTGTTGCAAATAAAGCCAATAACTTGAGAAATTAATAGCTGTCCCCCTGTGTTTGATGCCTTGCAGCAGACCCCAGAAGGGCCACTCCATGTGGCTGGTGCAGCACTGTGCCAGAGACATCTTGGAGGCTCTTGCCTTCCTTCACAGGGAAGGTTACGTCCACGCTGACCTCAAACCACGCAACATCTTGTGGAGCGCTGACGACGAGTGCTTCAAGCTTATCGACTTCGGGCTGAGCTTCAAACAGGGAAACCAGGTTTGTGTGTATGTTGGGCTGTGAGACAATAGAAGGTGGGCTGGCAGGGATTCTTAAAATAATCCATTTGTTTTGTTAGGATGTGAAGTACATCCAGACGGATGGGTATCGAGCCCCGGAAGCCGAGCTCCAGAACAGCCTGGCCCAGGCTGGGATGGAGGGAGACTCCGGCTGCACAGCCGCCATCGACCTGTGGAGCCTGGGCGTCATCCTGCTGGAGATGTTCTCAGGAATCAAACTGAAAGACACCGTCCGCTCACAGGACTGGAAGGTACCACCAAACTCTCCACAGGACCAGGACGACTGGATTTATTAAGGAAAATATTGAGTTTCAACCATTTTTTATCCTGTTAAAACTAGAAATGCAAACATTTTAATATTTTTATTTTATTAAATGTGTTTCTGGCGATGATAAAATGCTGCTGCTGAGTTAATTTTTATTCTCTAGTAGAAAGCTTATGTATTTTTCTACTCCTAAAACACGGAAATGTTTAATAATGCAGATTTGTTAGATAATGAAATCAGATCACAGTGCCTCTGTTTCTGGGCTGCAGGACAACAGCGTTGCCGTCGTCAACCGCATCTTTGCCAGTAATGGTGTGATGTGCCCTGCCATCCCAGTCTATCACCTCAGAGACCTTATTAAAAGGTAAGCGTTGGCTCCTGGACTCTGCCTCTGTTCCTTCATGTAGTCTGCAGTGAAGTGGGCTGTTTGCTCTGTGTGCAGCATGCTGCTCAACAACCCAAAGCAGAGATGCACAGCTGAAGCTGCCCTGCTCAGCCCGTTCTTCAGTATCCCCTTCGGTAGGTGGGCATACTTTGCATGTCTGCAGTCATCATTGAAGCTCCTACTCTGCTATATTTACCTACGTGTGTGTGTGCGTGTGTGTGTGTGTGTGTGTGTGTGTGTGTCAGCCCCTCACATAGAGGATCTAGTTCTACTGCCTTCTCCTGTTCTGCGTCTGCTTAACCTGATTGACGACAGTCACCTGCACAACGACGAAGAGTATGAAGGTATTGTGTGTTTCTATGGGATTTTTTCATTACAATTAAAATCTACTGTAGGCCAGTGTTTCTCAAACTTTTTTAAGGACCAGTTAACCCATTTAACAAACAGGCAAAGACCATCTAACCTGAAATTTCTCTGCGATAACACAACTTAATATATGATGCAACCTGAAATGAAAATATTAGTCTCTTAACTCACTTATTGTTGTTTCTTCGTTTTCCTAATGAGAAAAGTGGTGCCGTTTGGTTAATGTGACTGGCCAGGACAAAGCCATGAACATTTTGAGTTATTTGCATATTCTGAAAATGTCTAAGCTTTCCAATGGTGTCAAATACATGGAAATAAAAAAAAAGAAGTTCTTTACTATCAAGTGTTAACATTTAGGGTGACTTAGAAGCACAATTAAAGAAAAATAGACTTGAGTTGCTTTAACAGAAACAAAAAATCTTTTTCTGCATAATTAAATATAAAAATAATTAACCCATTTCCAACAATTGTATTTATTTAATTTAATATTTTTCTTAATTAAATAAAAATAACAATTGCTGTTTACCTAAAAGCAGAGCATCATTCATTACCAAACAAAGTAATAAAAAGCAAAGAACAGTTCTGATTAACTGGAGCGATTCCTACTGCTAACCGTTCAAATTATTCCATCCCTAGTGAATGACACATCGACACTCAGCAGCTTAGTTTCCTCAGATCATATAAGTCATCCTGGAATTGTTTTCTTCCCACTGATGTCTGCAGCTTTTCTTTTGAGTGATCTGGTTTTAAACCAGTTTTTCGATCATTATTTTTAACAAAATCCTTTGGTAAGGTAACTGTAGCGTCCCACTTTAAGCTATCTCACGGCACATAAAAGGCCGTTTACATGCAGTACCACAAATGTTGCCCCTAGTGGTCAACATTCTAGACCACTCGGGGGGGCATCCGCAGTCCACCAGTGGTCTGGGGACCACAGTTTGAGAAAGACTACTGTAGGCATATAAAACAGCATTTGAGATCTTTTTGGAGGAAGTGGAAGCCTTGGCGACACATCGTCATCCAGCCGGTAACGATCTCTGAGTGTGGCGTGAGGATGCCTCAGCACCTGCTGCCATGTTGTCAGCAATAATGCAGAAAAAATCCACAAAGACCTTAGAGCAACGGACGTTTCAGTCAAGAATGTGTGGCACATTTTCAAGCAAACACTTCAGATATGTTTCAGAACATCTTTCAGAACATTAGAGGATTGCACAAACTTTTAAGGTCTGAACGTGCTGCGCAAGAACCAAGAAATTTCTTCTCTCTCCCATTTTTAAGAAGTAAAGACAGAAGGGCCATCGGTTGATCCAAGCCTTAGTTGAACGTTCTGGTGCCAATGTTGGCATCTCTGCTATGTGAGCTTCCCAGAATTCCTTCACTTCAGTGAAACATGAGATACATCCCAGAGTAAACATTCTTGAGCACAAATGGATGAATTAATTGAGCCATAACAATTAGAGAAACCAGCTGGTGACTGAAATTAGTACAGAAGAATGTATACATGGTACATGTCAATGTAATTAGAGGTTAATATCAGCCAAAAAAAAAAAAAAGGAAATCTAATGTGTAAAAAATATTCCTACAGTGAATGCAAGCAGAAGCTCAACAGTCTGTGTTGATTATTGTTCCCAGACATACTGGAGGACATGAAAGAGGAGTGCCAGAAGTACGGCTCAGTGGTTTCTCTGCTCATTCCTAAGGAGAATCCTGGAAAAGGGCAGGTGAGAGGATTTAGCTAATAAGGCTACATTCACCTCGCTATGTGCTACACCCTGTCCATTGCCTTCCTGCAGAATTCAGCCTCTAGAATTTTTCTGGGCCAATCAGCCAACAGAAGAAGTTCTGAACGATGTTGATTTTCTGCTGTTTTAGTATTGTAGTCCACCTGTAGTTTTAGCAATGGCAGCGGAGGAAGAGAACAAAGCCGTTCCGTCCGTGTTGGCCATGCTTCCAGGTATCAACTTAGCATTAACAGCCGTCTTGTTCAGCTCAGCATTTCTCTCTCTTTGCAGTGAGGGATGGATGTTTACAGTGCAGGCAATTTCCAGTAAGCTTCATAGTGTCAAGCTGGCTCATTATATGCATCAAATGTTAGCAGTTGGTTAAAGTCTCAAGCTTCAATAGAGTCAACACCTCCAGGAAGCAACCGTTCCTCCATAGCCAGGGTCCAGGTTCTCTGAACCAAGTCAAGAGGCTGGTTTTTACCAGGCTGTATATGCTGCTAAATCAGAAATGTATTCAATAGTTATCACAGGGTCTGCAATCTGCATATGTCACATCCATCTTTTACGTCTTTGACATGACACACATGTCATGATTCTGCAGCAGAAGAAGCCAGATGCGGTAAAAATGTAAACTGTGGCTGGAGCAAGCAGTGCCAACAGTGAAGCATCACATCCCAACCCCAAATCTCTCACCGCCACACACAGACTTCTCTACAGAGCCAGCAGTCAGTGCCCAACAAACAGCCATTTCTAGTAGTTGTACTTTCTTTTTATTTACTTTTTTATGATCTTGTGACATCATAAAAAGCTCCATCCATTGTTAACAGAGCTCTGCTCTGTGACGGCTATGTCTTTTCTTGCTCATGCGGGTCGCTTTGGGCTCTTAAGCTGTTCACCCTTGGGTCGCATTCAATCAGTAGTATGAATGACCATGCAAAAGAAATCAGATTTCAGGCAAAATTTGGGATTGAGGATCAAGATCTGCTGTGTGAACGTAGCCTTAGACAGATTGAATCTGTTCTGTTTCTACAACAACATTCAGTTTCTTTCACTCGTCCTTTAACCCTTTTGTTCCCACCAGGTGTTTGTGGAGTACGCCAACTCCAGCGACTCCAAAGAAGCCCAGCGGCTGCTGACCGGCCGAACCTTCGACGGGAGGTTTGTGGTGGCCACCTTCTACCCGCTGAGCGCCTACAAGAGAGGTTACCTGTACCAGACGGTGCTGTGAGGATCAGTCTGCTCCTCCATCCACCTCATTTAAAGAACAGCGCTGTGTTTTGGCCTACAACCCGTCTACTGATACTTTCAACACCTGGAAGCAGATGCAGACATTAGATTATCAAGCCTCTCCTGTAGGGGAATTGCTATATTAATTCTACTCTTAAAGAGATAAGTTAAAGTTGGAGTCCTTCTGACAACTCATTTACATTTTTGAGATGAGTTTATGCAGTAATTAGAAGCAAAAATCGAGACTTTATTCCTGTTTAGCACCGCTGCGATGCTTACAGGCTTAATCTGCATGTCTTGACTGTTGCCGAAGTTTTACAAAGCGCACAAGAGATGAGTTGTTTAAAATGCAGCAACTGCTTTGCTGAAATGCATGTTGCTCAGCAATGTTTCCATGCAGAGCAGCAGCAGAAACTGGCTGTGATGTTTGGTGTGCAGACACCTTCCCAGTGCTTCACTGTGAAAACATCCGACTCGTCTGATGACTCTGCTGGAACATTAACAGTCTGCTGCAGGAGAAGCTTTGCTCCGTTGCCTTTGAATAGTGCAGTATGAGTGGCTAATGAAAACCCATTTGATGTTGTGTGTCAGGGATGTCATTTATTCTGTGTATCATGTGATTTAGATGTTTTAGATCTTCAAAATATATAATCCTAAAGAGAAGCTGAAGGTTCACTGTGGTGGAAGCTAACATGTGGTACTGTTGTTACAGCAGTTTATTATTTTTATCTATTTATTTTGGGATATGTTATGTATTTTAAGGTGGAGGCGTGGTATTGAGGGATATACTGCCCCCCTGTGGCTGCTCTCCTGTCTGAGCACATGCAGGGCTGCAGGAAGCTGCCTTGTAGCTGTAGATGGAATGTTTCCTCTGACTGAGCTTCCATCCAGGACAACTTCATGTTTTCACTGTAGCACTGAAAACACCACAAGAACTATTATATAGCCTCAATCCAGAGTTTATAAGGATGCCATTACTGGATAAGTGTAGAAAACTATGGAAAATAATTTAGTTTTTTTCCTTCCATCAAATTTTTTTCCTATAGTCATCCTTCCTGTCCTCTTCCTCTCTTGTTCTGTCTCTGCGCTGGCTTCCTATGTCCTTCTTTTTTACAGTGATTCTTCCACTCTGTTTCTTTCTTTACCATTTCTTCTTTGTGTCCTTATTTCCTTCCTTTCATCCTGCCTTCAATCCTTTCATCCTCTTAGTTTCTTGTTGCTGCAGTAGCAATATGAAAAGCATTAGAAACATCCATCCATTTTCCATACCTGTGTCTTCCAGGCAGCAGTGAGGGGAAGGAGGGCTACATCCTGGGCAGGCTTCCAGTTCATACTGCAAAAAAAGAAATATTTCAATTTATATTTTAAATGAGCACAAGGAACAAAGAAGTTTTGGAGTCTGAGAACATCTGTAATGTTTACACAAAGATCAGGTGGGAACCCTGCAAAACATTTAAGTTAGAAGTACACTTTTTTTATAGTTCAGAAAATTTTCTGACCAGAAGTAGAAAACGACTCATAATGGCAACCGGTATTGCTGCCAGTTGGAAACGAAGCTTTGCTCCCGATGCATATTTAAAGCGAACACAGTCAGCCACAGCAGAGAACCATCTATAGCTCTCTTCAGACATTGGGAATGGCAATTGAATGACATAACAATGTTTTTCCATAGACATTGCTTTGGGATGATGGAGTTTTTCTTGTTGGCACCACTTTTTATTTTCTTCACTTTGTGGCACCTTTAAATGTTCCTATAGAGGCTGCTGAAGTGACCATGAGGAATGATTGACAATCTCTAGGTGTGTTTGGTTAGTTGGAGCAAGAAGCAGTGGGTTGATTTTTAACCCAGCATTGTAGCAGTACTGTTCTGCAGAAATATGTGTTTGAAATATCAATAGAAAGTTTGGTTTTTATTTCTTCAAGCTGGCAAATGGAAAGTTTTTTTCTTCTGTATTTTCTATCTTGACTGCTTCAAGCAGATCACTCTGGATGACAGAAAGCTGGATATTTTTGCAATGTTATGGACTTACTGTTGTAGAATAAGCAATTATGAAACACCTGGTTCATCTTCCAATTTATGACAAGATGTAGAGATTCAGTGCCCAAAAATTGTACTCAAGTAAAAGTTATCCAAAATATGTCCATCCAAGAAACTACTCGACATGAGTAAAAAGGTATTTTGTTAAAAAGGTGACTCAAATACTCAGTAACATTAATATAATATTTTTAAATGACAGACAAACAAAACATAAAGTTATGTGCATTTTCTAGTATTTTGAAAAACCAAAACTGAAAATAATTAATGCAAATTAATTACATAATTGCAAAATAACAATTTAAGGAAGAACAAATGCTTTTCCAAATACTTTTTTTTATTTTTTAAAATAAAACATATTAAACTAATACAGTAAGTTATCTCTCTTTATATATGTTAGAACAGGGTAAAGTATTTCCAGTACAATATATAGTGTTTACTGTCTTTTTTTTTTCATATAATTGTCTCATCAGATAAAAGAGATCATCGTCAGAACAACAAAGCTGGTGTTCAAACAAGAGGTCTCACTTCAACATAAACTGTAGCACTGAGTGTCTCTATCAGGTACTTTTTTGGTTAAAACATGTTTGTTCTTCATTCAGTGAAGTTACTTGCAGTGGGTTGAATACCCAGTTTTATTTAAGTAAGAGCAGTGACATAGTAACAATACTCACATAAAAGTAAAAAAATGTGGTATACTAAAACTACTACTAAAAGCACATTTGTTTCCAAAAAGTTACTCCAGTAAATCTGAGTAAAAGCACTTATTAATATCCAGTTTTCATAGGGTTATATTATGCACTATTATACTATCACAAGTGCCGAATGACATTTAAAATGCTGCTGTAACGACAGGATATACTGTAGATCCAGTATGTTTGTCTGTTCAACAACGCTACACACAAACTACACATTCTAATTGAATAATTAGTTTGATTAAAGACAAAAACAATCCGTAGAATGTTGAAATGAATGAATCTACTCCATTACGACTCTTGTGTCCATTGCCTTAAAGACAAACGCCGTTTAATCTCATTATTGCTGCTAGACAAAAACAATTTATTGCAACCCTTTTTATAAAAACACATTCAATCTTCACATGCCAAGAAAGACAATTAGTTGATCAGGTTTATTTATATATTATATAAACAAATGGAGATGTGATATTTCAGTTAGAACAGATCCATGTTTCATATGTACCTAAACTTAAACGATGTTGGATGGCTTCTCCAATTGTTTTTGCTAGAAGTAGGCTGAAAAGCCAAAGCACTGATTATGCTTCCCTGGTTAGCACTGCTAACAAATAGCCACTGTTCGCTATGCTATTCAGCAGAATTGAACGATTCTGCAAAAGTCAAGCAACAACCTTTTTGTTACTAAGAGACACTTCACCTGTAAATTGACTAAAACAGACAGAATGTGTTACAGGATGAACCCCTACCTCCTGAGCCACCGCCGCCCCTAAATAAGCTGTGATACAATGAGTTACAGAGTTCGCCACAAGTTTGGGGGAAAATGCTTCCAAAAGTGTGGCAGTATTTTCAATAGCAGGTTGGTTTTTTTTCTGAGAATAGAATTATGTCTATAGTGTGTAAGTATCAGAAGTGCAAAATGGAAAAAGTTTATACCTATATTGCAAATCAGACTTTTTTTAAAGAACTTATGATTGAAAATAAATTGTTGATTTTGTTCAACAGAAGAACTTGAAGTCTATATGTGATGGGAAAAGTGCAGTTTTGGTGTCAAGATGGTTCCTCTCAAATATTACATTTTTTTTAATAAACCATATAGCTATGTGCTTGAAGAAGAGCTAATACCTGTTTTCTCACAAAGTAGTGTTTAGACTAAAAATCTTTGTGTAGCTTGAAATTAATTTTCAGTGAAGAACAGTTTGCACCAGCCTGAAAACCGCAACCTCATGGAACATTTTCTTTCATTCTTTGCCTCGTACTTTGTCACATACCTGATGCAGAACAGTTTTTCCCCTTTTTAAATGTTCTAGTCTTCCTTTGAAAGCATCCTGAAGAGCTGGTATCCTGCCAGTCTTAGTCGTTTCCCTGGTTCAACACACCCGAATCAAATGATGGATCATTAGCAGAACATTGTCACGCTGATGAGTTAGTTGGACTATTTGAATCAGATGTTTTGGAATGGAGACACATCCAAGATTGGCAGGATACTAGATCTTAATTACTGGAGCTGGACACCCAAGACTTTATAGTACTTGAACTAATTTAGGATAATTGTAGTTATGAAACGTCAGAATTTTTCCCTTAGAAAATCATGCAATTATGTACAAGTAGAAATACTTTTAGATCAATATGACCCTGCACATCTCCCTGCTGCAAACGTCCATTCATTATTCCAATTCATTTAATTTCAAAAAGACTTTATTAATCACAAAAGGGAACTTTAATGTTTTAACTCATATTATCTTAGTTTCTTCGGAGTTGATGTAGATGCTGATGGTTGGACAGTAAGGATTTTCTGTAGCTATCTGCATCATAGTAGCTTACTGATTGAAGACATCTTGTGGTTGCATAATAGTCTCACATTAAAAGCAGAGGCAATGTCACATGGTGTGTGACAGTGCATTCATAGTAAAACAGGGTTATACTATTTTAAAAGATCAAAAATGATTACAGAGCTTCCATTTAAACTTTCTGTAATATCTTATTTTAGCAGCTAGCATGGCTAACATTAAATAACAGCACAGATGGGTTGTATTATCTAGAGAATGTAGATCTTTACCTTGCCTCGTATATTTCTAAGAAGTATTCTTGCTTCCTGTTGTTGAACGCCTGACTTTCTCTGGCTGTCTGAATGAGTGATAGACATGTAGCGACATGTTTTAGCAGATAGCTTCCTACATTTTCCTCACCTGCAAATGGCAAACTTTGAGTCTCCTTCATTCAATAACAGCATCCCCACCAAAGAGTGGTGGTGCCAGCAGGACTTGGCCATGAAAATATTACAGGGAGAGAACAAGATGATCAGCCCCATCATTTTCTTCATTAGAAGAGCTGACTGCTATTTGGGAATGTGAAAAGTTACATAACTCTTTAAGGAAGGTTTAGACTGTGTGAGATATGTGTTATAACTGTGACTAGACTGAGTATGTTTTAATGTTTCAGTGTCTATAAGAACTGTGCTGATTCAGGGATGCATTTGAACATGTGACTTGCTGACAGGGGAGGACTTTAGCAAAGCATTTTGCAGTTTGGCGTTTCTTTAGACCAGCTGTAGTTTCTTACAACTCTTCTTTAGACAACATTTAGTGTGGAACACATTATCTAAAAACCAAAGTCTAAAAAGATCAGCTGACTGAACACTCCCAAGGGAGCATTATAGGTTGTTCACACAGAGTGGGTAAAAAGGATATTGGAATTATGCAGAATCGCCTCATTGCCTTTTCTGTTGTGCCTGGTTCACAAGGCAGGACTTTTAAGTTATCAACCAATTTTCAAAACTCGAGAGACACGTACAATAATAAAATCTTAAACGTTGATCTCCATTGCAGTACCAACACACCACATATGAACCAATTTCACTCACCAACATTCAGATGTCGGAAATCTCACAAAACATCTCGAGATCAAACGTGAGTCCAGAACATGGCTGATGAGGAAGAAGCAATGGGAATAGCTTGTGGACTCTTTTTAATATTGAAAATAACGATACGAAATGATATCTCCAACATCGACTGGACTGTCTAGTGTGCCATGACAGTTTTGTCTTCTGTGCATTTTGTATTCCTCTCTGTGTTTCCGTCATCTCGCTTTCTGATTGGCTAAATATTGCATTTGACAGGCTGGGTTCTGGTGTGTCCTTGGGGAAGACCACACACACTGTGATATCGAACCAAGACAATTCAGTGTGCTGAATATATCGACATAAGGTCACGAAGTCCTTCTGACTCTTAAAACACCAAACATGACAGGAATATCTCATGATCATAAGACATATCGGGTAATTGGGTGTCCTTAAGATAGTTGAAAGGGGAAAGCGGGGGGAAAAAATCAGCATAAAAATTTTGCCATGTGAACTAGGCATTTGTTGACAGAGCAAACACAAGACCTTTTCTATCACAGGAAGCATCCAGCCCTTATATTGATGTTGTGCCCTTACTTTGAAGAAAGATTTTGGATAAGTTTTGACCATCATCTGGAGATACTGGGATACAAAATCTCCCAAGTTTGCAGATATGCCGCCAAGAATTGCTCAAACCCTTTGAAGTTTTGAAAGTTTATGTACATTCAAGTTGGGGGAGCCTTTGAGAAATTGCTGGTGCTGCCTGCTTCACTAGTTTACAGTTTTCCCAAGTGTTGACATCCCACCCCGCAGGCTTTGGATGCGTTTAAAGTCGTTAGCAGGTTTGCACACAAACACTAAGCCACGGTAATTCAGTGGCACTGCACTGAAGCAAAGGGATAAAATCACTCAAAAACCAACCTCACCCTTAATGTGAAGCTTTTGAGTATGAGAACTAGGGACATCTAGTGGCTTAATTTTTATATTGCAGCAAATGCTGGATGCTTCCTACTCCTTGTACAGTATGTGTGGGAAATTGATTTTTTGTTGTGGAAAGAAAATGCAAAATGTTGACAAGTTTGTCTTGGGCCTCTGTAAAAATGGCAGCCCAGTCACTATGCATTAAAAACTATAATAGTGATTATTATAAGAGTTTTCTGCTCATTTAACAGCAGTCTAAAAGGATGGATCTGGTAGACCTGCTAGCTTCAGGCAGGTCTTGATTTTTCTCTTTCTATGCATTATTGTGGTTGAATTAACAATGTCAAAATCCAACTTCACAAGTTCTGGTGTTTCAGACCCTGAATGAGAAAACGAGCAACGAAAGATGCTACATTAGTCTTTCCACATGGAGATCCCTCCTCCACAGTTTTCAGACTGTCCGGAATGAGATCTCTTCTCACATCCTTTCTTTGTGAAAAGCAAAAATATTCTCTATAATATTTATTTGTCCCCTTCCCATGTTTTCTACTCAGAAAACCTAAAAACCCACACAGTCTGGTTCAGACATCAACATGTTGTCTTCCAGGCTCTAAGCCAGCACTGCATCGTTTAGTTTACCTCTATGTACTGCTAACACTGGGCAGGCTAACACTGCCCTGCTAACACTGGGCATGTCGCAGGCAAAGACATAGTGAATACAGGCTGTTAAATCTTTGTCCATTAGTTGGACTGTGTGTTGCAAAAAGAGTTTCTGGAGCCGTTTCACATTTTTGCACTCTGTTCCGACTTTATGTGAAATCCCAACACAAAGTAGTGCATAACTATAAAGAACTACTTTGTACTTTTACTTAGCTTGGCCATTGCCTTCCCGTGCAATTCTGCTCGATTTTCCATCTCCCGTCAGTGCTCCGCCTGGGATTTCTCTGGTTGAAATTTAACCAAACCAATCAAACAGAAGGAGACGTTGTGAACAATGATATAGATTTACTGTGCTGTTTTAGTATTGCCGTCTGGCAACATAGGGTTGTAGTTTGACAATGTTGGTGCAGTAAATGAATGAAGCTGCTCAGTTTGTGTTGGCCATGCCTCCATATATTGAGTGACTGAAGTTGGCGCAAGAGAGAGTTGAAGACATTTTATTGCTGGAAAAGATCTTGTGGCCCTACTCCTCACCGGGTTGTTTACAGCACACATAACTTCCTGTAAGCTTCATGAAGTTGGCCATTACTTATGCCATGGCTAAACGTTAGCAACTGGGTAAAATCAGATAAATTATTTAAAACTTCAAGAGTCCACATCTCCAGCAAGCAGTTGTTTCTCAATATGGCTGAGAGCCAAAAGCGTAGAAGAAGAGGCTGGTTTACAACAGCCTGCCTTTTACTGCTCTTCAGCTGGGACCCTTTCATGGTGTGTCTCAAGCCTTGCCACCCATGCTTAATTGATTTGATTTGTAAGACTGCACTTTGACTTGGCCATTCTGCTTTGATCTAAACCAGGAATGAACAATCCTACTCTCCAAGGACCAGGAGAAATGTCTCTGATTCCAGATCAGAGGAACGTCTAAGTAGCAGCTTCCTGTAGATGAGAAGTCAGCTGTTTGATTGGCTGGTGGAGGAGGGACACTGGGTTACACCATGTACCACTAGGCACTGGTTTGTGTTGATCTGTCACATAAAACCTTAAGGTCGTGCAGTGATGGTTTGTTTACTTTAAACTGTGTAGCATTTTCTAGAAACAGCTTTTCTAGGTTTCAGTTGCAGAGTTGTGTATGGTACTCTTTTGTAAGCAGATACAAAGTGAATATTGTGTGTGTGAAGTGGAGAATGCTGCAAACCTTTTATTTCTAGTATCCAGGCTTATCTCCTACTGGAACTCGATGAGAATCCGAGCTCATCTTGGACAGTTTTTATTTTGCCTCTTAAAATGTCACACAGGAAGAAAGTTCTGCTCAGTCAAGAACGCTGCTGAGACTGATCAGCTGAAGGTGAAGGAGAGCAGTCTGGTTGTAGCTGGAGTTGTCTTATTCTATCTTAGGTCTCAACTCTTTTTTTTTTTTTTTTTTTGGAATTTGGATGTGAAGCATATCTGTGAAATGAGAAAAAAAGAAATATGCAGTGTTGCATGGAAAATGTTTCTCTCTTGTTTTCAATGTGGTTTAATTGTTTTTTTATTTTTGTCAGACAGAAACCAAAGGAATTGTAGTCTAAAGTTTTAGGGAAGCAGAATTGGTGACGGCGTCTTTAAAGGTAATTTACAATCCTGCTTTGCACAGCCCTAAAATGCCTTAAAATGTCAGTATTTAACCAAACCCAAAGGCCCTGCTCTACAATGTGTCTGTTTTATCTCGCTTCTTACAAACTAATATGTAATGTGAGAGAAAAGTAAAAGGCAACAAAGCTCTAAGGATCAACAAAGCTGGATCAAACCAAAAGATTAAGAATTAAAGGAGAAATTGCACATTATCGATAGTGACTGTTAGCAATTCAAACATGTCTGACCCATTCTAGACAGTCAGAAGACAATCTGTGGCCTTGGAAGTCAGCCACTGTTTTGATGAGAGGAGCAGTAGCCAATTTGGCTCTTTAATTTTCCTGAAATGTCCCGCAGGTGAAATGATTGTTTCTTCAGGTCCTGCAACTTAAACAGAAGCACAGTGGACAAAGGTCACTATACATGCAACATGTGTGACACTTTGTGAGTTTATCCATGTTTTCCTGCCCTCCATTTGTGTGAATTGTTGCACTCATGCTGTTTGAGAAAATCACAATAAAACTTTTAATGTGAATTCCTTGTGGTTGGCTGTTTATTGTTTCTTATTCTTTTGATTTTTTATTTAGAATCTTGCATATTTTCAAACATCTCCCTCATAAAATGATCTGAACAGCATGTCAGTAGTTCTTCATGGAATAGTCTGGTGACTTATCTGTCTCTACCTTACTGAACGTACCTTTGAAACTCTTGATTATCCTAAAATACATATATAATTCTGCCCCTTTAAAGATATCCATAAATCCCTTTTGGATCAATGTCCCACCAGCTTCAGTGATTCTTGACTCATTGATGGGTCAAAATAGTCAGTAATAGTTATACTAAGGTGTTGTCTCCGTGACGACAGGCAAGCTAGAGGGATGATGAAATAGTCAAAGACAACTGGTGTCATAGATTTTATTGGAGAGTCTGCTAATCGTTGGACAGTCTGGTCAGCAGTCGGCGGTTCTTTCTTCTCTTGGCCATCATGGAGCAGATAAAGGAGAAGGTGAGTCTGTTGCTGGACTCTCCTGTGGGGGAGAAAACATTTTTCTCACATTAAACAACTGGATGGTTCAGAAGAGACAAAACACAATTCAGCTTGAACTGCAGCTGCATAGCGCCTTATGAAAGTATTCATAACCCTTGAACTTTTTTACGTTTTATCACAATATATCACAAACATCAGTGGATTTTTTTAGCAGTTTGTGAAGGAAAGAACACAAGGTTTTTCACCACAAACAATTTGAAGTGTGGCTGAAATAAAGTCTATAATATGCTACAAACAGATTTATGTCCAAGATTCATCAGTGGTATTTTTGGAAAAATGGCATAACTGAGTGGAAAAACATGCTGAATGGTTAACCAGTGAAATTCTGACAAATTTTAGAATTCTGACCTTTTTTCAGAATTACGACTTGAATCTTAAAATTCAGACTTTTTTCTGCATAATTCTTCCTTTAATTTTCGAATTCTGACCTTTTTCCTTCGAAATTCTCTCTTTGATTTTCGAATTGTCACCTTTGCTGTGGAATTCTAACCTTAATTTTAGAATTCTGACATTTGTCCTCAGAAGTTTAGCTTGAATCTTTAAATTCATTTATTTTTTCTTCAGAATTCTGACTTTAATTCTCACCTTTTTCCAAAAGAATTTGGACCTTATTAGAGTTGAATTACTTGAATCTTAGAACTCAGTTTTTTGTTTTTCTTCAAAAGTCTGACTTTAATTGTAGAAATCAGAACGTTTTCCTCAGAGTTCTGTTGGGTTCTGCTCAGCAGGAGCTCCGTTCTCAGTGTGGCAGCTGGTTGTTCTACATCTTATTTAAGGTTAAAAACCATTGAGCATGTTCTTCCACTTCACAGTTAAGCTCTGCTTTTCTATAAACATGTCAAAGTGTTTGCTGACACAAAGTGAAGAAGGAGCTCGCTGTATGGATGTGTGCTGACTCGGTGTAACTCACACTGTCCATGAAGCCAGGCATGTTCTCTGTGACCATGCAGCCACTCCTCACATGTTGTTCCCTCCTCCTCGTTCTTCTCCTCAGCCTCCAGACGTTACCCACAACCATCAGGGCCACCAACATCATGGCTGCTGCTACACACGCTCCCACTGCTGTAGCTGCAGAGAGCCGACTGGCTGGTTGGTCTGCTGCTCCAATCAGACGGCCAGCGGCGAAGACTGCAGACTGGGGCAGAGGCTGAGGAGCCAGCAGTTCAGATACATCTAGGACAGGATAAATAAAAGACCACTGGTTAGTGTAGAGTTACTGACCAATCAGGGAAAGACAGATCTTATCAGTGCATTTTATCTTATCAATGTAATTAAGTTACTACCACTTGTAAATCTGTGTAGAGGAGTTCACTTTCCTTAGTTGCTGTTGATTACTGGGAGACTGAACAGCAACAACTGGGGTATATAAACACATACAAATATGTTGCAATATAGGGAAAGACACAATCATTTGTATATGTTATATTTTTACATAACCATGCAAAAGATTGCATAATCTTAGGTATTGCAAAATACGTAAATAATCGATATGTAATTCAGTGTACTTACAACATATAGTGTATTTGAAACTGCATTAGGAAAATAATATATTAGAAAATATTACAATACATTTTGAGCAATATGTTGGTAAATATATTTTCCTTTCATAAGTCTAAATCTAAATAGTTTGTTGTAGCATATAAATTAAATGTAAAAACATAGTGCCCTTTTTGGTCGTGACTGTAATAAACGGGTAAACAGATACAGTAGCATGTTTAGTGAAGGTCACTTGTGTAACTCTAAAGAACAATGAAAATGATTTTCTAAATTAGATTTTTGTCTTGTCATTTTCATCCGTCTAAAACAGATATTACCAGTTACCAAACCGCCATGAACACTGGGTTCCAGTGGATGGACCTTTTCCAAACAACTTAATGTTCATCATTTAACAGGGAGAAAGAAAAATCTCCTAAAAGGTCAAATCATGGAATGCTCCAACAATTTACAGAAAAAAGCTCTGAGGACCTCTGTGTTTAAATCTACAGTAAAAACAATGTATGTTTTAACTCATTTCCTAGTCAAGGTTCATGACAGGTTTTTAGTAAAGTATCATATGAAAAAACTTATTCAGGTGTGATTTTAAATTGTGTTTTGTCAACATTAACAGAATATCAACACTATTCAATGACCCAAGGGCTCCTGCCTTTGGGTCAAGGAACTTAACCCCATTGAGATGCCTCACATGAACTTTACTACACAGGAGGAACATATTTCAGTTTCTCTTGAGGTTGGAGAGGTTACATCAAGAATAAAGCTCAAGAATAGATTTTCTCTTAGGTTTTAAAGGTGTGTTATAATTCGTCTTTTGTGTGTTACCTGGAAGGAGTAACCGGACAGTGACAGGAAGCGAGGGCTGTACAGTTTCTGTCCTGGTGGCGTGGTGGCCAGCAGGTGGCTCATGTTCCGGATGTGCCAGATGTGCTGGGGGCATTTTGTGGATGACAGGTTGATGTCATCCAGAGAGAAACCTCCATGTGACGGACTCTCGCCCCTCACCCCCTCGAAAACCAGCCGGGCCTTCCGGGTCACGCTCAGGTTGATGGCGTGCAGCTCCCAGGAGCCCGTCACTCCTCCTGTGAAGGAAGCAGAACAAACACTCAGAAGATGATTCTCTGCATCAGCTGCATTTGCATTTAAATGTGACTTAGTTTAGTTCTGAGAGCATTAATGGGTCTACCACAAGGTGGCACCAGAGTCCCATATTTTTGAATCATACTCAGTCTGCTCAGTACAGGTTCTTGCAGGTTAAAATGAATTATTTCTCACCTGAAATGCTCTTGAAGAGTTTGAGTTTGCCGCTGGGGCTGGCTGGGTCATACTCTCTGAGCCATATGTTCAGAACATCATCAGCTGCCCCAGTGTTATAGAGGAAGAACTGCAGACACTGAGCTCCAGCTTTGGGGTAAAGCCAACGACTCTCCAGGGAGGCGCTCTCCCCCAGTTCTGCAGATTCTGTGCTGAAATGCATGAAGTAGCCATTTCCTGTGCAGGGATAGCCAAAAACAAAAAACTAAACAAAAAGAAAACTCATTCCATAACCAGCTTTATATCATTATAGTTCAAAATCAGAATACCTTACAAGTAAAATAAATCTGTCTGATTGTCGTAGATCAGAGGTCTCTAAATCTTTTGTCAAGTGGTTCAGAAAATATATGAGAGAGTAAGTAGAAAAAATCACCAAAAATATTTATTGTGATTTTTCTGTTTATGCAGTGTTTTAACTAGACAATAATTAAGAAAAAGGCATCAAGGCTCCAAATTCCTCTGGGATCAATTGACAAATAAAAAAATAGAAAACATTTGTGTCAGTTCTTAGTAATTGCTTCTTTGAAAACTCTTCCAGTTTTCATCCAAGTTTATTAAATGAATTAAAAGCAGATTTATTTGCAAAAATGTATTGATCATAAAAAGCCACCGGATAGCAGTGTTGGTAAAAGCAAATTTTTGCTTTTCTGAATCTTCTAACAAGAAGACTTTAATTTGTTGTGAATAATTTTGCTTCAGTCAAAACAAAAAGTCTCCATGTACATCAACCAAGTTGATGATGTTCATGAATTGGAGTCAGGGGCTGCACAAAATGAGCCCAGGGCCTGAAATGGCCCCGGGGCCGGGCTTTGGACACCACTGTCAGAAACTTTACACCAAAATGTTGCTTTAATTGCAAACACAATTAAAGCTGTAAAACTCTTAAGTAACACAGTTTACGATCTGTTTCTATCTAAGGTTAGTTAACAAAGATAAACTTTTGCATTCGTTCAGTTATACTGCAGCCGGTGCAACAACAATGCTATAAAAAGAAAATAAAAGCACTGATCCTTCAAGATTCCCCTGCACTTCCTATTAGCTCTGAATCTTGAACCCACAAGTCAAAGGTCAAATAGCACCAATGACATTGCAGCACTTAAATGCCTATTAGGAGCAGGAGGTTTGAGCTGTTTACAGACTTTTTGCTTTAAATCACACCGGTCCTTGCCATACCAGTGTACAATGACATGCAAATATAGCATATTGCTAATTTGTATGTTTTAGAATAAACAAGATAAAATTTGCTTTCATCAACTTACAGTTTCATCAATACAGTTAAGTATGGCATTATGTGACAAAGTGCTTTCCTGTTTCACATGTTGGCTGAGAATACCATAAGTCTGAGGAGTGAGTGCTGTTGTCTTTCCACTATTTTACTTCTATTTGATCATATTTATCTTGTAAAATCTCTATCAGCATGATCCTACACTTGCCTGTATTTGCACAGGTGGCTGTTGTAAAAGATCCTGACCAGTGAATCATGCTGTACTTAAGCTCAACAGCTTGTAATGAGTTGAAGATCACCTTTGCATTGTCCCATGTTGGTGAAGTCAGTGGGAGGGCCTCCAGACACAGAGCTGCGCTGTTCCCACATGGCCGTGCTGGAACCCTGAATCATCCCGCAGACGTTCTCCTCCTCAAAGTTACAGCTGTCTACAAAGGTGGAGGACTTAGCTGTGGAGAAGAAATAGAATCAGCTACATGAAGGATCAAGGAACTGTATCTGTCTATCTCTAGACGCATTCAGCAAATTAGAATATAGTTGAAGTCAATTTATTGCAGTAACTCCATATGTCTTCAAGTGAGACACATTACAGAGATTAATTAGACAAAAATAGATGTTTATAAATAATACATATATATATATATATATATATATATATATATATATATGTATCTTCAGTGTATTTGTACAATAAACAGACTTTAACCTCTTGCACAGCAAAATGCAAGAGGTTTGTTTTTATTGTTTTTACAGACAAACCTCTTGCAGTTTGTAGCCTAACCCTAACCCTAAC
>CAEFZX010017223.1:0-51464 GCA_903066825.1 Alfaro cultratus
TGTGTCTGCTGACCTGCACACACTGTTTTCAACGACTGTTTGATGCTTCAAATTACTTTCCAACAGGACAATTCCTGCTGGCTCTTCAGCTTCACTAAATTTATACAAAAATATATTCATACAAAAATATTTCAATAGACATTTCTTTTACATGTATTAGTGATGATTTATATGCAGCATGCATTTGCAACTCACCAGAATTACTGAGCCAGTGACAATCTGTCCTGTAAAGTAAAACAGTAGCTTAGCTGCACATTTCTCTTTTTTACCAGGCAAATATTGTTTTTCCTCACCGCATTGCGGATCTACTGACGTGTAATGCATATACATGGCTCTGAATTTAATAACTTTAATGTATTTATGGTGTGTAGACTGCTGCAGTACGCTGAATATACTAAACATGCAGAGAAAACAAGGCTCCGCAAGACATGAAATGACCAGAGGCAGACCGCATCCTCTGTTCATACATAACCACAAACAAACCAGATATTTACATACACTATAGAAAAAGGCACATGACTTTTGTAAAGTTAAATCACACTGGATTCTTTCTGTTTTAGGTCAGGTAGAAATACCAGAATTAATTCTGCTGTTAAATTCTAGAAAATAAGCAAAACTATTTTTCACAAAGCCACTTTGTCATTTAACTGGCTGCTTCGGATCATCATCCAGTTGAAAAACACACTAAGAGCCACGCTTCAGGTTCCTGGCTGATGTCTTAAGATGTGTTCCAATTTTTTCACATGATATCCATTCTTCATGATGTAATCTATTTTCTGAAGTGAATCAGTTCCTGATCTAGTGAGACATCCACACAGCATGATGCTGCCAGGCCCTTTCCTTAAGCTTGTAATCGTCCCTCTTTTTTTCATGTAAATGTAACAGCACTTATGGTCAAACATGTCAGTTTTATTTTATTTTTTTATATATTTTTTCAAAATCTATGAAGTTTTTTGTGTCTGGGTACATTTGTAAAGTGTAATCTGTGTTTTTTATGTGGCTTTTGGATTTTTGGCTTCTTCTTCTTAGAGTGGCTGTTCAGGGAGGGACGTCGTGTTAGAGTGGATAACGATACAGGCCACGAACAACAGCAACAGGAAAGTTAAAGAAGAAAACTGATGATTTGGCTGGAGGTCATCTTGGTTCTCTATGTAAGGTGGAACAGAGCAGCGATACGTTGAACACTGCAGAGAGTTTGGAAAGAATTACCAGTAAATAAAATCTGGAGTTGTTGTCATTTGTATTAGAACCTGCTGAGGTCAAGTTGATCCTCGACAAAAACCAATCCTAAGTTCAGTTCCTGTGAATTATTTAACATTTACCATTCACCATCAAAATATCCATCCATCCGTCCATCCAACTATCTAAGATGGAGTCTTGGATCCAAGAGGAAAACTGACTTTCCTCTCTCCTGCTCCACTCCCCAGGTCATTCTGGGAGCTGTAGAGGTGTTCCCAAGCCAGTGGTGATCCATTGTCCCTCCCATGTGTTTTGGGTTTCCCCCGGCGGCTCCATCCAGCGGGACCGGCATGGAGAACCTCCAGAGAGAGGCGCCCAGGAGGCTTCCTGATGAGTCACCTTAAATAAATCCTTTCAAAGGAGCAGCGGTACTTTCCAAACCTCAGCTGGATCCAGGTGAAGAAGCTCTTCATCCTCTCTAAGGCCCTCAAGGCTCAGGGCTTTCCAGGGCCTGGTAGACCAGCCTTGGCTTCTGGGTCCCAAAAAGACATTAATCAGTGACCTTAGCATGGGCCCAGCATCTGCATGGGACAGGATTTGAGGCAGAGTCTGAAGCAATGTGAGTTCTGGGAATACTTAGAAATTCCTCGGTTTATAACAAGACTGTTGGAACATGGAATATCCCATTTTAAACAGTACCGGTCTGAAGACGAGGTACCAACTCTCATAGAGCCGGAACAGAAATGTAAAGAAAAACAACCTGAACTGCACAGAGGCGAGTTGAGCCAATGAGTCATTGTAGAACTTCCCCATCCACAAGAACAAGATTAAATTACAAATTGTGTTTATCTACATCTACATTGTGTTCAGATTTAAATCACTATCCAGTTACATAAAGTGGAAGTTTCCATCATTATATCACTGAGATGCTTTACATGCTATAAAAGTCTGCTTTTACAGGAACTGGATGTTTAGAAGATGCTCAACGGTGTCAGCTCTATTCAGCTTAGTCCTGCAACACTGTTTTAATAATGTTGAAGCAAAAGCCAAACATCCCATAAAGCATAATTACAGCAGCCAATGATTGCCCAGGGACAGATGAAAGCAGTTTGAAAATATCAAATACCACTGCTGCACAAGCTAAATAATAACATTACAACCATATCGACCACATGGACTCATCCAGGGGCAATTGATATTGACCACTAGTCCTCCTGACGAAATTCAACCGATTGAACATAATTTTACTCCCAGAAACTTCATATATTCCAAGAGAAATGAGGCCAAAAAAAGGTTATTTTTCTGCCTTGTTCTTCATTTCAGCTCATCTTTAGGCATTAGCCTCAATCCCCAAACATCTTTACATACCAAACAGCTGCCTGGATGTAATTTAGCTCTGCGTTGTACTATTTTAGCTGCATTCAACATAATCTGCCAATTACAGTAAGACCCTACAACCAGGTGGTGGTGAGGCCTCCGTTTGAGGGAAGCCAGAGAATAATAACTCAGATCTAAGGAGACGGAATATGGAGAGTGCTCGTTCTTCAAAAGAGTCAGAGATGGAGAGAAATGCAATAATTTATGCTCAAATGTCAACATTCATAAAAGCACTGAGGAGCGCTGTGCACACAGACACTGAGGGAGGAAGACACCAGAAACTGGATTTAGGCTTAGAGGGGGGTTGAGTCAAAGGAAATAAGTGGGTTCCTTTTTCTGCAGACTCTCTCACACACACAAACCCACACACACACACACACGCAACCTTGCACTTCTATCGTTCAGAGGACATTTCTATTTATGCTTAACCCAGACATTGTCCCTTAACCCTCAACAGTATTAGTATATCTTAACCCAACCCAAAATTGAATTAACATGGTAGCTCTAAACCAAACTAATAGACAACAGTAGAACTGAGCAAGGGTTAAGGAAATGTCCTCACTTTCTGCAGAGGAAATAAGTGGGTTCCTTTTTCTGCAAACTCTCACACACACACACGCACGCATGCACTCGCACACACAATTATACACTGTACATCAAACACCCCTGCAGATGAAAAAGAAGTACAGTATACTGATAATTAATGCCACATTATGTGGCATTATTTACACTATATAGAGTATATGTCTATATTTACATTATAAAGGCATAATTAATGGGTTGCTTGAAATGGAAACCTAAAAAGTATCCAGAGGAAAACAAAACATTGGAACCAGCAGTTTTAAAGCTAATTTAGGATTACTAATTATTTCATCATTACACAATGACATTAAGCGAAAACAATAAAAATAAAAATAAGCATTAGGAACACTGTATAGAATGTGTTCCATAAAGACGTCAAAACTTTCTACAACATAAATATTTAGTTTTTTCATTAACCCACTTACAAATTAAAAGGATTTATCCAGGTCAAACAGAGTGCTTTGTAAGCTCATTCACACTTTGTGAACGTTTTCACAATATGTCACATTATAAGCAACAACTTTACTGTACTTTATCTGCATTTTACATGATAGACCAACACACAGCTCTTAACCATGAAGCAGGAAACTGTGGTTCTTTTGGGGGACAAAAAAATTCAAACAAGTTCATTTGTTTTTAGCCCCCATTCTTCTGTAGCCTCAAAATAAAAACCAACGCATTTTCATTGACTCTGTAAGTCATTTGTCATTTGTCATGACTGTGAGCGACATAATACCTTACCATAACATTATTGATATGAAATGACATAATGACACTTTTATTGCACTTTTGGTGCAACTTTGCATTAAAAGTGTCATTATTTACCTAAAGACACTTAATGACAACAGTCATAACCAGTCATGAAGACTCCTTCATGTTTATGACCGTGTCATGTCAGTCTTATGCACACCCCTTCAAATAAAGTGTTACCAAGAAGGTAAATGTAAATGGAGGAAAAGAGCCATAAGTTCCTCACTGTGGAACATGACAGTAGCAGGAAGCTTTTCTCCAGCAGAATGGAGCTAAAACTCAGGACAGTCCTGGGAGGAAACCTGTTAGAAACGGCAGAAGACTTGAGTCTGAGGCAGAGGTTCCTATTCCAGCAACACACACAGTCAGACGCATAATGGAAGAGTTTAGATCAAAGCATATTCCTGTGATAAAACGGCCCAGTCAAAGTCCAGAACTGGATCCAATTTAGAAGTGCTAGCAGGACTTGATGTTCACACACCGTCTCCGTCCAATCTGTCTGAGTTTGAGTTGCTTTGCAAAGAATGGGCAAAAATCTGTGTGTATGTGGGACACCGGTCCACACACAAACACTTTTCATTGTAACTACAGCTACACAGCTTTCGCAGTATGACCCAGGGCATTAATACCAATGCATACTTCATATTCCCAATTTTTATTTGTAAAAATATTTAACAACTACATCACAGGTTGCACCAATAGAATCTGAATCTGAACACTTCAGATAAGTGGGAGAAAACATGAATGAAATGTCTTTAGTGGTAACATTTCAGCACGGATTGAGAAGAAAACAGCCGGGATGTCAGCATCTGTAACTCATCCACATCTCTGTGAGTCATGAGCCTCAGTCAGCCAAACAATGAACTTCCAGACACATTCAGGACTTCTCTTTCTCCTCACACACACAGGAGTGTAATTAAACGCTGCCTCCACGCTCTTACTATTGCCACTAAAGTGAGATACTAATGGCTTGAGCCTTGGAATCAGATTTATGTTAAGGCAGAGCAGCTGAGGACATTTGCCTTTTCCTTTCCTGTGATTCAGCAGCACAACTATAAATATGTATCTACATTATGTGAGTCACAGATTACCTAGAGGTTTCTAATTTTGTTTCATTCATATGACTTCATTTTAATGTATTTGACATGAGATGTTAGTCATTAATGCATTTCTTTTTAGTTTGTTGAACTGGGAATATTTATCCTCTACCTGCTGTGTGCCTTAAATTATTAAAGTATTGGCTTTAGTTTGGAGTTCTTAATCTGTCCAGATGGGTTGTGTAAGCAGTTCTCAGTCTGACAGAGGACATTATTTTTTGTTTTGTTAAGGAGAAACTAAAATCTAATTTAGTTCTTCTGAAAACAAATCACCTTTACACATGTCTGACATTTAATTGTTCATATTTAGCAGAGTTTATTAAGTACACTAATCCCTTGAGTGTACAGACTTATTGTCTAACTCCACTGCTCTGCTTCAGGATGTCAAAACTTTACATACTTGTTTCATAAATTGCATTTTCTTGAATTTGTCATTCCCACAATATGTTTTTAAACAAAAATTATTCTCTGTGTTTTTTCTTTTTGTGAGTTATGTAAAGAAAAACATTTGGCTTCCATTAAACTACACACTCCAATAGCTGATTGCAAAATATCTTAAGAAATTATGGGGAAAATGAGCCCTTCAGTGTTGCTAACGCTACATCTGCATGTAGTGATGAGACTGAAATCCAACCTGATCCACGGTTCGTTGTGGGTCAGAGGGACTCACAGGATCCCATTGAATTGAGCCTAAAGCATTTAGTGACGCTGATCCAAAATTAAAAATGTCTCTGTGTTGTATGAGCTGCTCTTGTCATTCGAAATGGTATTATAGTTAAAATGTGCTCAACGGAAATACAACAAGCCAGACATCCAAAGTAGTTTTTTTTTGTGTGTGTGTCTGGGTTTCTGGCAGCAGTGACCACACATGAGTTTGTTCGCAAATTATAGTCCACTTGCAAAGTTGCTCAATGTGAAAGCAAACTGGACCAAGCAATCAGACTAAAGGACTTTCCTGGTACAAACCCCTGCTTTACTTGACTAATCACCCTTCAGTGTTAGGAATAATATCATTTGATTCAACTCCCCAGCCGATTTATCAGGTCATCTCTAATTTTACATCATTTTGCAAAACAGACAGTTTGAATGGAATCAACTATGAGTTTGCGGTGACTGCTGTCCACAGATTCTTACTTTTGATCACTTAATTTAACAAACGTCACAATATTCTTCAGACAATTACAATTTACCATCAGCAACTTCAAAAGCAAAGAAAGGTTCCAGCTTAGTCGCACGAATACATCCATGAAGCCTTGATCGTAGGGTTACCCTACCTTCAGTGTTGGCCTTTAACTGTGCAACAAATTGCTCCTGCTGAGCAAACAGATTCCAAATTAAATTCATTATAAAATGTTCAGCGTCATCCAGCAACTCATTGCTCCTGAACAGAAGACAAGGCGACGTCAGGGATGGCCGTATGAAGACAGAGCCCAGAGACTCAGGCTGGCTGAACCTGTCAGGTTAGTGACTGTCAGGATGTTGGAAGCCGTCCATAAAGTCATTTCCTCATAACACCCTGCAGGGTTACAGCCACGGCCTGTTGAGTTAAAGTGTAAAGGTGCAAGACACTATTTCACCTTAACAGCTTTCTCTGCATGGCCCCTCGCTCTGCTACTTTCAGAATACCAAACTGAGGATTACAGCTTTCTCCACAGTGCCGGGTGAATCTATTAAGGCCTGGACCTCGCAGATGTCTGGCTGGCCACCAGCCTGATGGAGTTAGGAGGATCGGAGAGAGGAATTTGAATCAGAGGGTTTGGTTTTTTTGGAGGGGAGAAAAAACAAAGAGAAGAAATTCTGAGACCACTGCACACATAGTTCTGGATTGTTGGCACAAACTAGCACAATGAAGTGAAGAGAAGAAATGGTTCTAAGGTTGACCTCACAGTGATTACAACTAACTGCTTTGCTTCTAGCAGCCACACGTCCAGTCGAGACGTGAACAAACTTAGACAAGGAGTCTCAACATGGTCTAAGATCCCGGTTCTGATTACTTTAAAGAAAATAAGCTATTAAACTGGGAGCAGTTACATACATAATTATCTTTGAAAAACATAAACCAGTATAAGGGGTTCAGTGAAGACTATTGTTTAGTGTGTATGAGACACAGTTTATTATTTCACAGCAAATATAACAGGTCAGCTGCGGGATCATGTTCAGATTTCTAAATGCTAACAGTCAAAAGCACAGACTTCAGTTTATTGAATTAATAGAGGCCTATCTGATAAATGTGAAGAAGCTCAAATTTTATAAAGAATTCTGCAAGGAAATGTTAGTTCTGTTGTCTTACTCTCAGAAACATTGCATCCAGTTTGTTTGTAAAGCTGTTCAATACATGTTGATTCTGATTAGTTTCTCGAGGGGCAGTATTTTGTGATTTCCAGCCACATAGTGCCATTTTATAACATGATCAAATAACTATGGTAACTTAAGTTATTAAAATGTACTATAGATGTCAAATGACTTAAAACAAAGTTTACTTTGCAATTTAATGCCTTATGATTTAGCCTCTGTATCTTTAAAAACTCCTGCTTTTCTAAATTTCCTCTTTCAGGAAGTCATTACAACATGGCTCCTCTATTAACCCTTTAACAACATTTTTAACCAACGTTGCACTGAACTCAGCAGATGCTCAGTTCCACCAGGTGTTTGCTAATTGCTCCTGGCTAGTCTGAAGGAGCTGAGTGGGGGAGTCACAGGAGAGGGCTGCTCTGTGAGGTGGAGGCTCAGAAACTGCATCTCTGAGGAGGAGCTTTGTCCTGAAAGGCGGAGCTAGGTCCATTCAGACATTATGAACAGCTGAACGGTTGCCATGGGATTAAAGGATTCCTCAAACATGAATCAAGGCAACACTCCAGGTGTGTTTTTGATGAGGGAATAGCGTTATGACATGATGTAAAGCTCAAAAAAGGTGTTTTACATAATGCTAGCCCTTTAAGGATAATACTTTATGGATAAATACCATAACAGCGTGTGAGGATTTGAACTTTCTGTGTGTTTATTTAGGTTTCTGTGTCAGTTGAGTCGCCGTGTTGCCCCGTTTCCCCCTTGATTGATGCCAGCTGTGTCTTGTTTCTTTGATTACTCCCCTGTGTATTTAATCCCACCTGTGTCAGTGTTTCCTCGTCGGGTCCTTGTCTATTCTGTCGTGTCTGTTCTTTTCAGTCTGATGCCAGTTGCTACCAGTGTGAGAATCATTGCTGTTGCCTCACCTGTGCTGCCTGGAATTTTTACCTAGTTGTTACCAGCGTTTGAGCTACTTGCCTCTGATCACCTGTGCTGCCTGGATTTGTTTATTCTGTTATTTGTCATTAAAACATAATTTCTCTCATTTCAACCTGGGTCCACCGCTTCTACCTCACCATCCTACAACCGCCCATTATGACACAGTGTTGCATGATGGTGATATTTTGACTCCACCCAGATCAGACATATTGAATCATATCACTAAACTTATTTATTTTTGTGTAGAAGAACGATGACCTCACAGAAGAAGTGACTCTAAATGATCTCTAAATACACAGCAGACCAAAGCAAAGTCCCAAAGCAAGCTACAAATAATTCATTAAGTGAAAGACTTTGCAATACTGCAAAGATCTTTTAGCACCAAAGTCAAAGTAGTTATATATATACAGTATATGCATGTGCTGCAGCATGACTTCCAGATAAAGTCATTACAGATCATATAACACAAGATGAAGAGACTTTTTTTTGAGTTTGACAGTTAAAGTCACAAAGACCAGAGATAACTTCAGCTGATGTATAGCTACCATTAGCCAAATGCTTTAAAGCAGCTGTTTCCACGCCTCAGGCAGGCTGCTCCCTCCTCTCCACTCTGTTGTATGTTGTTATTTATGACGGAGAGGACATGTTCAGGAGAACGCCTCGTACCCTGGGAGGTGTGAGCCCCACCTCAAGTATTTATCACGCTCCAGTGCAGTTAGAAGTTACAGCAACCTCCGCTCTTCTGTATTTGTGCACGAGGAAACAGTTCAGCTTCATCAAACTCAATGTTTATGCCTCTTCCACTTACACAAGGTTAGTCAGGCAGAAACCGAGCAATTTTTAGGCGTCATGTTAGAGCAGCAAAGTGAACTGAAAGTGAACTCTAATGTTAAGGCCAAAGCAAAGTTTATGAACATTTGTGACTCAGTGGGATCGAGCGTGTGCGTAACTGGAGAGGCACTGAACAGAATTTTGAGGCCTTTTTTTCAAAATGATTAATTCAGAACCTATTCGCCGTAAAACTTTAAACAATAAAATAGAAGGAAGCAATTTTTGAAGCCATTCTGTCATTTGTCATAATAAAACCCTGTTTTGCTATTTTAAAATGAAGAAAAAAGGATCATAAAGTCCAGATCTTAAGCTGTTTTCTCTATCATATGTAAGTAAGGTTGGCAGAGTTTAAATAAGGAAGATGAAATATGGCCGTCACTTCTTGGTTTGTTGTTGCTTCCACAACGTCCCAAGTGACAGACGAGCTGTGGTTTATAATAACGAACACCATGATCTCCAAAAGTATCAGGATTCATACTTAACATTTGAGATGCTTTATTACTAATGAACAGAACAATATATTGATGTGATAATATCTGTATTATAAGTTTTCATAACACTCACTAACACATGAAATTGAATAATTATAATAAAACTGAATAAAAAAAAAATCAATTCACATGCCTGTGACTGGACATGTTAGGTTACCGTATTCAAACTGTAGACGCCATGACAGTGACTTACTGCGCTATCAGATATTTAAAGGGGCAGTGTTAGGTAAAATCAACTCTTTTGAGTTTTACATGATGTTATAATATTATTTCCTTGTCAAAAGCAAAGTTTGCGTGTTGCATTGATTCTTTCATGCATGTTTGAGAAATCCTTTAATCTCCCATTGCAACCGTCTGGTGGGACCTAGCTCCGCCTTCAAGGCACTTCCAAGCTGTCTTAAGACCTTTTTTCAATGTTTGACATTGAGAATAATGAGAGAAACATTTTATTATTATTCCTTTCCTGAATTCAGAGGTTTATGTTTTGGGTATCCTTCCACAAGATTCAAAAACTATCTTATTCTGTCCGATTCCTCTGGACAGAACGGGCTAAGAACTGGGTCAGGTCTGTAACGGCATCCTCTCGTCTTTTTATTTTAGCCCAAATTTCTCACTAGAACTGAGATCAGGACTTTGTGCCAATCCAAAGCACTGACCTTAAGCCACTTGGTAGTTATTTATTCTATTCTGTTATACCACCATGCCCCCTTTGGAAGACCTATTCATACCCCTGAGAAGAAAAAAAGAGTAGCCACTGATAACAAACTAAAAATGTTATCATAATATAGAGAAGGTCCAATACATTTCCTTGGAGAACCCTAAGAGTGTACAAGCAGGAAGCGTAGTAGGGAATGTTCTGGAGTGGGCTTTTAGACCTGGAGGCCAGGGTCTATCACACCAGAAAGGACCCAGAATTAAGTCTAAAGGTCTTAATGTCAAAGTTGGAGACACCGCCCAGTGAGATGGAGAACGATAGAGCTAAGATCGCACGAACTTCCAGATTCAGACCAGTCAACAGGTGATGTTTACTGGTCTGATCCACTTGGTATTTTCAAGGTAGACGAATGAAAATGACAGTAGCATCAATACGATGGAAAGCAACACGCTCCAGAAATACCAAGGACTCAATAAGGTTATAGAGGATTTAAGAAGAGTCAATGCCTGAGTGGAGCCAATCATCGGTGCTTAAGTTTCGTATTTGAAAGTATGAATCCGATGACTAAACCCAACTCCAGCATCTCAAAAATAAACAGAAGCTCTTTCTTTAGCATGTCAAATATGACGAGACTGAACTGCAAATAAACCTGAGTTCAGGCAGAGAGCCACTCCAAGAGAAAAATACGTTTCTGTTAGAAACTTACAGTTAAAATGAAAAATTAGAGTCAGCAGCTCTAAAATGATTATTATCTACTACACAACGAAATATTACTAAAATGCCAGCAGCCAGTGCCGCTAAACATTCACTTGGTGCTTCTGACACCTGGAAAATATTTTCCTTCTTGAAAACTGTACTTAGCCCTCCATCACTTACCACAGTTCTCACAGCAGACACATTTGCCTCATTTTTCTACTGACAAAGAAGGAAATCGTTTACCCAACTGTCTAAACCCCAAGTTATCAACAGTTCCACTAACTTTAACACAGAAGTTCAACTGCATCATTTTCTTGGTTCACCCCTCCTACTGAGAATGGTGTGACTTAACCTCTCACATGTAGCTGACAGACTACCTGCCTCCTGGATCCTGTTCCAGGAGGACAGGACCGGTGGACAGGACCGGTGGACGTGACCGGTGGACAGGACCGGTGGTAACTGCAGCAGTAACACATGTGACTAAGGTTTCACTGATTCGAGGGAAACAGAACATGGCTGAGTGTCTGGTCTGAAGTCAGCCTTATAGAGCATCATTGTCTGTTCATTGAGCTCAATTGGCTAATCTTAACCACTCACATCAAATTCAGGACTCTGATGTTATCCTATGAAGTGGCTCAAATCTATACTGTAAAAAAATTAGTTGAACCAACTTAATTGAATTGCTTCAATTGGTAGCAAGTAATTCAATTAAGTGTATCCAACTTAAATTATTCAATGTAGCCAACTCAAGTTATTATGTCTATCCAACTGAATTTACCAAGTTTATCCAACTCAACATATTATAATAATCTAACTCAATTCATTAAATTCATCCAACTCAATTTATTATTATTTTTTAACTGAATTCATTAAAATGACAAGTTTAAGTCACTCTTACTCAAATCAGTTTCCTTCAAATAATGAAGGGAATTAACAAACGATCTCTTCTTTTTGGTTCAGGCAGCCTTTATTTGAGAGCACTTAGACAGAAAAGTGGGCAAAGACAGAGAGAGAAGACTTGCAGCAAAGGTCATCAGACTGGACTGGAACTTCCCAAGGGCCTCGTCGAGGACTGAGGTCTCCTTATGTGAGTTGTTCTTAACCCCTGATCCACCACAACACGCTGGTTGATACAGGATCTGTCCCTGGTCAGGACATCAGCCGTAGGATACAAACTTAATTGTAAAAGTCAAAGTCAAAGTAAAAAGTTCCTTTCAGTTAATTAAGTTAAGTTAGTAACTTTTAAATTATTTGAACACAAAAAGTAAGTAGTCATCACTAAACCAAATGAATTAAGTGAGATTAATGTAAATAAATCCATAAAATGAACTATAGTCAAAAACATTTCGAGTGTACTTACATGCTCTCACAAAGGCTGATGACACAACTCCATCCCTCCAAACATCGAGGGATTGTGGGATTGCATTGCTCAAGATAATCCAGCCTCGTTTCATATATTATTCCAACATGGTGGAGTGACCCACCAAGCAGAGCCAGAACAGTTGTTTTCAATAAACTCTTAAAGAGCCAGAGAGCATTTCCTACCTCCACCTATCACCAGTCTGCACAGCCCTAACTCCTCTACTGCACTTCCATACATGCCAATAGTCTGACAGACTCTAACACATAGTTTTCCTTTAAACTATTTGTTAAATAGTTTAACAAATAGTTTTTTTGTTATTGTTAACTTTGATATTAACTGCATCATTATATCCACTTTTCTAAGTTGCTTTTGGATAACAGTGTCTGCTAAATGCAGAAACATGACAGTGAAAACACAATAAACTTTTAGAAACATTTTCTGTTCCACAGACTGAGAGCAGCTCTCTTTCCTTCTGCTGATGCCTGCTACATTGGTATCAATTACTGGTTGCCATAGCAATGACAACTAGAGTTTCTTACAATAAAAGTGATTACTGTACATCAGAGAGAAGCAAATGAGCGTTAGACTTTACTAGAAAAAACTTTTTTTCTTTCTTTGTTTGTTGAGGTTAACACACAGGAGGTTCAGACAAGTTAAGAAAGAAAGCAGAGAAGGAAGATGAGTCAGCATGAGCAAAACCATGTGTGGAGGAGGGAACTGAAAACCTGAAAACCAGAAACACAAACCTGAAAGGAAAAAGCTGCAACCTTTGTGTCCGAGAATAATTTTACCAGATTAAAAGAAAGTGTGCTTAGCAATTCAACTACAGCAGAACAGGAATTTAGTGTGTTTAAGTAGGAAGGGATTTACTTTGTAAGCTTCCCATGTATTTAGCATTAGCATACAACGTTGTTTGTGTACCAATATGACCAAAAACACTTCAAGTTTCCCCACAAGGCAGGCCCAAAGAGTAAACAGATCATTTTTTGAGGATGGTTGTGTCAGTGTGGATTTTTTTTTAATTCTACTTGATTTATTTTTGTAATCCTTCTGTGTTCCCTTATAACAGCAATAGAGTTTTATTTCTCTGAGTCAACATTGAAAGAAACACAAAGATTAATGAAGGGAAGCTGCAACAGAAAAAAAAAATCAAGCAGAAATTGTCATGAAAACGGTGTAGGTGAGGTGGTGAGGCAAACGCTGGAGACCCAGGTAGCAGTAAAATGTGATATTTAATGATGGTAACCAGGAAAACAGTCC
The DNA here is from genome assembly GCA_903066825.1 of Alfaro cultratus. Classification (NCBI taxonomy): domain Eukaryota; kingdom Metazoa; phylum Chordata; class Actinopteri; order Cyprinodontiformes; family Poeciliidae; genus Alfaro; species Alfaro cultratus. Next base: position 13,507 of record CAEFZX010017223.1, read on the forward strand.
ACAACTGTGGCAGCACTGCGAAGCGGAACACAGGGGCTTAAAGCAGGTAGCGCACAGCAAACGAGTGGAGACGGTAACGGGGAGACAAACTCAGACGAGGACCCGACGAGGAACACAGGACACAGGTGGGACGAAATACACAGGGATGCAATCAAGGGACGAGACACACCTGGGAAACAATCAAGGGGAGGACAGGACAACACAAAGAGCACAGAGACACAGAAACTCGAAATAAATACACAGAAAACTCGAAAATAAACACTGAAAAACACAGAACCTGACAGAAATATGTGGTACTGACAAAATGAGAGGAAAAGGGCATGAAATATTTAAAAAGAAAAAAATCAAAATTACTTATTTATTTAAGGTTTATTTGCAATTAAACGTCTTTTCTAAATCATGCCGTAGAATCATTTCCTATGATTCATTCCATCTGGACTCAGAAGCTGGAATTTCTTAGGTGAGGCCTTGAAAACCATCCACAGCTTTTCTTCCAGGTAACTCAAACGTGTCAGTTAACTTATCACATGTTTGGAGATAGAAAACCAAATAGGTTTGACCCAAATCTTATTAAAAGACAATCATCCCTGATACTGACTAACAACCCTGAACATCCTCTTCATGATGCTGTCTCAGGAAGGCAGAGCATCTTCAGTCAGAGGCTTCTTCAGAGTCACTGCAGTACAGACCGCTGCAGAAGATCGTCACGATCTTTGAAGAATCTAAATTAATGAGTTACAGAAGCATTTAAATTTCCTTTGGGATTAATAAAGTATTTTTGAATCTTAAATTTGAAATAAATGTTTGCAAACTTCGAAATTTGAACAAAGTCACAAAAAAAATCTCTAAAAGGTGTTCTCGCTAACTTTTCCAACATTTAGCAGATAGAAATAATTTAGGTAATTCTTACCGACCTAAAACAAGAGAAGTTTGGTTTGATTTAACTTCAGACAGAGAGAGAGAAAAAACAATTTTTTTATTTGGTTTATGTAAATATCTGGTTTGCCTTGTATCAGGCTAATGAGTTAACTTATATTTTTACCATATAGCATTGAGGTTGATGAGACATGCTAGCATCACCATCAAACATCATTTAATACTAACCCATCTTCAGACCAAGCATGTTAGGTTGTGCTGCTAACGTCACAGAATATTGACATTTTCAGTCAGTACTGACGTTTTTAGTACCTACGTTTTCAGACCACTAGTTTATGCATTGTTTTGATGTTACATAAAAGCTGCATTGGAAGGCAGGGCAGTGAAATCACTGCTCCATTTCCCATGGCTCATAATGAAAAACAATAAAAAGAAATGGAAGGCTACAAAGCTGAAAGATAGGCAGTGTCAGTGTCCATGGACCGTACCAATTACACTCATCCGAATGTCCTCATTTCCAGGAATCCAGTTTAGTTTGATGGCAGAAAAATAATTTGTGCAGCTTTAAACGTTCCAGCCACAATCAGTAGAAGGCCGGATTCATTCGTTCTTCTTTTTTCATGACTTAATAGCCGAGTCCCAAACCGCCACAACGGCAAGACGACCAGAGGACCACAAACGACCTCTTACTGCTGCAGTGATTGGAATAACAAAGCAGGATAAGTGAACCAATGAGTGATCTTGTTTGCTTTACAGTGTTTGCAAAACTGCATTTTCTGGGCAAACTGGCAGTCGCCTGGCTTCATGGCTCACAGAGTTTGACAGTGGAGGAAAACCCTCAGGTAAAAAGAGAACGACCGATTTGTCCCGAGCACTTAGCAAACGAGCCCTTCTGAGTACAGAACCGTTAATATTTACGTCTGCTGGCTCCCCTGATGAAGACGGCTGGAAAACGTAGCATTAATGAATCTTTTGTTGAGCAGGATAACCTCTCACTGATAAACCCGGATCCTTTAATGGATTTTAGAAAGAGAGGATTTTTTTTTTTTTTTTACAAAATAATCGATGCCACAATTATTTACACATCGACTTCCACAAAGCCCATTTGACAATACAGCAGCACACCGATGCAATATAATGTAGAGAGGGAGACTAAGGCGGCTATGGAAGCAGAACACTTTTAATGTTCTGTTGGTTCCAAAAAGCTCATGATGCCATGCACTCTGGGCATGAAGTGCTTTTATTTTTTTTCTTCTTCGCCAGACCCACCTGGAGTGTTTGCTGCTGAAAAGCTGGACCTGTGGGTGAATTCACAACAGCCATGTTTAGTCAGCTTTAATCCAACTAGAAAGTCCAGTTTGTTTGGGAAGATGTGAAACAGACTCTGAATCAAACCAAAAACACAGACTTGGTTTGGTTGAAGTGAACTCTGGTGCAGTTTGAATGTGGACTGGACAACTGCTTCAAAAGCAGGAAGTGGACTATAGCGCAGGGCATTCTGGGTAAATACCACCAAGCCAAACGTGTGAGGCTAGTGCTAGCTGAAAAAATGGGTCGTGGTTTATTGCCAAAGACAAAAGAGATTCTATGAACTTTTCCTAATGTGATACATCAAAATGCTCATAAAAATATGTTGCTGAAAACATGGCTAGCATTAAGTTCTCCAGAACAATAAACATAAAACATCCACGTTCACTGAGGTGTTCATACCTGGAGAATGATGGCACCTATAATCAGCTTGTGTGTCTTGGCCTGATGTTTGATAAAGAAATCTGCAGTCTGATATGCCATGTCTGATTGTGTATGTACCTCAGCTCACAATCAGACCTTAAAAATTAAAGAAGAAACTTATTTTTCTTCCAAAACATAAGTTCTTCCAATTAATTTATTAATTTTGTAACTGTTTGATCTGATAACCATTTTGCTTATATAAACTGCAATTAACAATCAAAATAACTTTTGTCTCCATGCCGTTGCTATGAGCAGTCCGTTATTATTACACTTAATTGCAGAGGTGATGTCACACAGTGTGTGTGTGTGTGTGTGTGTGTGTGTGTGTGTGTGTAAGAGAGAGAGAGAGAGAGAGACAGAGAGCAGTCACTGTAAAACTGGGTTTTATTTGAAATAAAGACAAAGTGATGATCAGATTTCAAGTCTTTAGGATCATTTTATTAGTGATTAGATTTGTTAGTTTTAGTGGATACATTAATGAGTCTCCATGTGTCAGAACAGATCCAACAGATCCAAATCCAGAGTCTTCCATGGCAGAAGTTAAAAGTCTAACAGAACAAAACCCAACTTTTCTGTAATATGTGTAACCTTCCTATTATCTACTGAAGTCAGCGCCGGGTGAATTCACTTCATCAACTCAATGTCACGTCCCTGAGGCAGGTACAAAGTCACTTCCTGTGGCAGTCGGCTCTCTTTGAATCCTCAGACAGATGAAACTGCAAACAAGTGAATGAGCAGCTTCTTAGTTTAAAGAACAGCCAACATTCCACCTTAAAAACACTTAATATTAAGTTCTATCAAACTGTCAAAACTTTAAAGACAATAAATAAATGCTAAATATAATGGAAATTCTATAATCTTTTCTTTTAAAAGAAAAACTTTAGTAAGACCAGATGTTCTCCATAACCCGACATGCTGTAGTTCTGTTTGAGTGCTGCTGTCTGTGCTCAGCAGGGTGCTGGACGTCCTGCATATTCATATCCGGGGCAAAATTTGCACTTAGATCTCTGATGTGCCATTTGTGATAGGAAAACTAACGATCAAGCCGTTTGTATTTCGAGGAATGTCTGATTTCTTTCAGTCTGTCAACTTTTCTGTTATTCTTTTCTGTACATTTTTTCTGCATTTTCCATCTTTTCCATGCCTGCGAGATGCTTCAGCAGAAGTCAGCCTCTTGCATCCAGAAAGTGGAAAAAGAACAGATTGTTTTTCACCAATCAGGGCCGATCAAGACTCAGATTATCTCCTGTCAGTTTCTCAGAACATCTCTCCCAAAACTACTCACTGAAATAAAAAATTTTATTGATCCATTAATGTCAGGAATTGTATCACCAAGTGAAACACATTATTTAGATTTACTACACAGAAGGAAGTTTGAAAGCCTTTTTTCCTGTTAATCATGATGATTTTCAACTTACACATTAATGAAAATATGACATTTTCAATTAGAGTATTACATCAGATCAATTAAAAAAACATATTTTAAAAAACAAAAATGAGGGCTTAACAAAAACTATGACAATATATGATTATATTTTACTGATGTGCATCTAGTTTTGCAGGGCTGTAAAATGAAAGCTGTTTTGTTTGTTAAAGGACGAAGAAGTTGTCTAAACCCTAAGACTGAGCTAACATCATGTTTTTTGGTTTATTTTATGCTGATATAACAAAAACATTATTGAAATATTGTTTTAACCCTTTCATGCACAGTAATAACTACAGTGGACAGCTATCTAAAAGCCATTTCTTGTGGATTTTTATGTTATAAATGCACACAGACCACTGAAGTGGACTCTAATGCATCATAAAATACACTATCAACTACTGGCCAGCAACTGCAAATGCAAGAAATTATTTTTGTTAAATCCATTTACAACATTTCTTTCCTACCTTTTTTTATGTCTGAAGAAAATAAAAATAAAAAATTCGGGAAAAAAAATCCTGACACAAAGGATCATAATTCATGCATGAAAGGGTTAAAAAGCAACAGGTTATTATTTTCTGTTGGACTGGTGAACCCAGTACATTTAACAGAAGCCTGTGGAGAGATAAACTGGGTTTCGTTTCCTAAACGGCCCTTGCTTTCTTTACAGGAGACAAACACTCTGACGCGTCGGACAGAGAAAGATAAATTTATTTTCAGGATACCAAAATGCCAAGTCTCCAGCATCATCAAACGCAATTTGATTATGCTAATGAAAATGTCTCATAACGGCGTCATTATGAGGAGGCAACACAGCGAACAGAGAGCGACTCGGAGAGAGAGCGACGGCCTGAGAGTCACACTGCTGTTACTAAAATCAATATTTTAATTTCTTTGGCATTTTTCTGCAATTGTTTCTTAAACTAGCAATGGATTTACAAATTTACATGTTATAAATTAAGTTTCAACTAAGCTTTTGATAGAAGCTCCTCGCTGCAGTCCAGTGGTTTATGGAGCAAATGTTAGGCGCTTTGATTTTGTGTCTGTCGGACATCTTGGAGATGTGCTTGATGTAATCAGAATTCAGCAGCCATAGTAAAAATTCTGTCGCCAGTTATCAACAACAATATTCATTTTACTCAAACATATACTTATAAAGAGTAAAATCAGAGAACTGATTATTTTAAGTGGTCTCTTATTTTCTTAGGTACCTTTATTTTGGCACCATGTGCCTGGAAAATTCCTAACAACCTTCTCCCCTTTAAAGCATCGACATGGCTGATGTTATGCTGATATTCTTACTGTTGAGTAGTTGCATAATTCAGAACAGAAGAAAGTTGCGGTCTTTGAAAGTGCTGCTGAGTATCGTGGTGTCAGACTTTTCATAGAATGGAGGCTCCAGTAAACTGTTGAACCTCAGCCTGAGGAGCTGTAGCTTAGCGGTGAGGTGAAGAAGAAGCTGGGCTGGATGCAAAAGCTCTGAGTGAGGCGATTCATCTCTGTTCTTATGACCTTTGGTCATGAGATACTCAGCAGAAGAACCAGATCCTGGGTACAAGCAGTGAAAATAAACTTCCTGTGTGATGCGCCTGGTCTCGTTCTAAGACTGAGGATGATGAGGTCTGTCATCTCTGGACAGCTTGGAGTGGATTTTCTGCTCCTCACAATCACAAAGTGTCAGCTGAGGGAGCCCAGAATCTGACTTGGAGATTTTCTGGGTGTCCTGCTATAGAAGGAGACGCAGGACTTGCTTATGGGTCAGTATTCAGTCTTTGACCACGGAGGACAAGCTGGTGGTTTTTACAAACCAATTTTTGTGCGTTTTCTCACTGGCAGAACTCTGCCTTCTCATTCTCATACTGTATGTAGAGATGCTTTTTTTTTTTTTTTTTACAGCAGACACTGTTTGCTCATTAGTGACTGCAGAATGAGGTAAGCACAGCATGTTTACAATTTAATTCCAAATTGCGTCTTTGTGCTGCTTCATGCATTTATGTTGAAGCTCATATCGTAAAATTTGTCCTTAATTTTATTTAGCTGAAAATGCTACATGCTAAGTACGAAGCAGCTTGACTCCTGTAGTTTTCTCACGCAGTGTCTTCCTTTGATCGTGTGCAACTCGTATCATAACTTCATGACATCATGAAGTCCTCTAATGCACAACAAGCACAAAACTCAGACTATATCATCCATCATCTTCCTTACTGGTGATATTTCATACAGTGACATGGCGACATTGCCAGCGAGAATAAAATCACAGCATTGGTCTGAAAGCAAACATGCAGGTCCTGATTAATAGTTTCTGTGCCTTTACCCTTCAGAAAGTACTAATAAATGATAAACACCTTCTAAACTAAATGTTTGTTCTCTTTCTCTTTCTGCAGGTCTAGAGGCAGAACTCTGTGGTGTTGACCTGTGTTCTCTTTGATGCTTCTTTCTCTCCTTTTTTCCTCTTTAAACCTATCTCCCTTTCTTTTCTCCTTTCTTTTCCTTATCTGTTACATTTGAAATCAACTTAAAGACCGTCTGTATGGATTTAACAATGCATTTACTTAGTGTGCAGTACTGCAGAAGACTGCAGTGTTGACTTTTGAATTATTTTGTGGATGAAAATGCTCCTCTGTGATTTTCTTTGTACTTGGATTCATGGCTGCTATTTTCCTTTTCGCCAGATGAATGTGAGATTTGTTGCAGATGATCATTTCAACAGCTCAACAGGATGTGGACGTTAAAGTCCATCCATCCATCCATCCATCCATCCATCCATCCATCCATCCATCCATCCATCCATCCATCCATCCATCCATCCATCTTCATCACATCCTTGTCCCTAATAGGGTCAGGAGGTGCTGGTGTCTCTCCAGCTACGTTCCGGGCGAGAGGCAGGGTCACCCTGGACAGGTCGCCTGTCTGTCGCAGAGCAACACAGAGACAGACAGGACAAACAACCAGGCACACACACTCACACTTAGAGAGACCAATTAACAGTCATGTTTTTGTACTGTGGGAGGAAGCCGGAGAACCCGGAAAGAACCCACCAAGCACAGGAAGAACATGCAAACTCTGTACAGAAAGACCCCGGGCAGGGAATCGAACCCAGGACCTTATTACTGCAAGGCAACAGTGCTACCAACTGCGCCACTGTGCAGCCCGCATCTAAAGTCTAGTTAAAGAATAAAAAGAAAGAAAATTACGAATGTAAACAAGCGGCTTTTGTTATTTTGAGAAAATATGATGAAATCTTAATGTTTGGAAGTTATATTTTGGAATATTAAGAACTTGGGGTGTCGTGAAACCAGTATGACTGTTTCAGCTGAGGTACTTGCCAATTCCAAGTCACATTTTCAACCACAAATGATAAATATGTTCAGTCCAAGTATTTTATAGTTACAAATGTGAGTCATAACATACTAACACCTAAAAAATTGTTGCAATATCATGGTACAATGCTATCATGGTTTTAGTCTTACTTGATATGATAAGTCAGAATCACAACTGGAATTCCTAGAGGATTCACCTTCCAAACATGAATATTCAGCATCTACATGTTAGCTTGAATTATGGAGAAATACTGCATATCTTGCAATTGATAAATCTTGCTATAGATTCAAAGGTTCTGGGCAGAAACTTTTACTGGGTTTCTGGTGCACCCATAAATTCTCACACACAAGCTATAAGCAACGTTTCACCGTTTCTACTATCTCATGCAAAAGTTCAGAGCAGGAGTCTTTGACACATGTTTCTAGTAGTCCTGAAAATCTGACGCACAAGCACCATATGCTGACAGCAGTGGACACATGTTTTAATTTCAGCTTCAAAAACCTGTCTGACTTGATGCTGAAAAAGATGATTGTTGTGTTGAAGTTGTGCTGAAAGGAGTTAGCTCTTCCAGCCTAAAATAACATCTGAATGCTAAGCAAGTAGCAGCAGCACAGATGCTAATACTAATGTCAGAGTCCACATTTCTGAAGACGTTCCATGAATAATCAGGAGATCCTGAAACTCTGGAAAGATGAACGGATAGAATAACACTTTGACACAATTTAGTCGTTGAAGAACCTCAATAACAACATATTTGTTGTTGAGCGAATATGTCTATGTATTACATAATTTAGCAGCAAAAAAGGTTCTTAGATCCGAAAACGTTTATTATGTGGAAACATGGTATTTTCTTAAAATGCAATTCATTGCAATTACTTAATTACAGGCCCTGCAATGAACTCCATAAAAAAATCCAGAATCCTATTTTTAAAATGATCATTTTGCTGTTTTATCTTTTAATCTGCTTTCTGTCTATTTTCTTTCTTCTTTTTTGCTGCTAAATTATTTAATACATAGACATTTTCGCTCAACAACAAAGATGTTGTTATTGAGGTTCTTCAATGATTAAATTGCTTCAGTGAGGACCTTTGAATTGTTCTGTGTATAAATGGTGCCGTACAAATGAAGGCAGAACACACATGCATACAGTATATGGAGTTTTCTCACAAGGACCAGAAGAAAGCAACATGTTTCCTGACAGAACAGCTTTTCCTCCACACTCACACCGGCTGAAAGGCTCCAGGGTCTGAGCTGTTTTCACAGGGTGCAGAAAACCACTTCCATCAGAAACATTTTTATGGGGTAATAGATGGGCTACATTTATAGCATCATTTACAGCTATTTTATTGATAGCCAGTGATTGTGCCTTTTGAAACAATCTGTATTGTACTTAAAGTACAATGCATTGCCTTGCTAACGTGTCCAAACCTTTTACAAATTGTGTCCAACAAAGTCAATTTACTTTACTGGGACTTTCTGAGACACAAAGTAAGGCGTAATTGTAGAGCGTAAAGTAAAAACTCATACATGATCATCAGACTGTTAAGCTTAGAAACGTCAATTTAAATGCTTGTGTAAAATGTGTAAAGAGCACATTGTAGTCTGGCTGTGACAAAACTCACAAATGTTCAGTGGGTCTGAATACTTTTGTAAGGTACTGGTCCTGTGAGCTGTGGCTTAAAGCTCAATGATGATGTTTCCTCATCTCTCTAGACTGAAAGTCACCAGTAAAAGAGAAGACAACGGTGGGTTTTGTCTTTCATTAGGGGAAGGTAATGTTAGGATACCTGGAACAGAGAAAGGAGGTCAGACAGGAGGAGGGAAGCTGCACCTCCTTACATACAGACATATACAGTAGATCTAAGCAAACAGCAGGTTACACCACAGATTGTAGAGCAAAGTAGCTGTTCCTGATGTACAGCTGCTCCTAGCAGAACGAGGTAAACCCCGACCCTTCCCTCTGCTTCTGTCAGAGAGAGACTCCACCAGTCAGGGGGATTGGATGAACTGCAGAGAGGAAGCAGAGGATTGATTGTGACCGCATTGACAGCAGAAAGACAGCTTCCCTACTTCGCCTCAGCTGTTTGTGTTGTAGGAAAGCGGCTGATTGTGCACTTTTCTCCCCCTAAACAATAAAAAAGAAAGAAACCTAAAACTAATGAGGCAAACTCTGCAAGAGGTTGCCACCCGTTTGCACTTGTAGGCCTTGAAACATAAGCGCCAGTGACAGACAGTCCTCGATATTTCACTTTCCCTCCTCGTGTCCGCACCGCTCATCACGCCGTGATTGACGGATGTCAGCCCGGAGCGCAGACGGTCCGCCCGCAACCCGCCGGCCCGCCGCAGCTCTTGTCACCCCGCCGTCACCGCCACGTCTCACTCGCTCAAAGACTCGTCGTTCAGCTGGACGTTTTCATCACGCTGCGTGACAGTTGCCTCGTGTTGCATCAATGGCGCACTTTAAGACAGAGACTCGACTGTTGTGGGTCCTTGGAGTTAAAAACAATGGGAACTTGCTTTTAGCCATTATCGACAAAACAAGGAGATTCGTACTGAATGCAAGTTGCTCCGCAAATTAGAGTTTGAGAAGACTCCACTGGAATATCTCCATTCCCACAATGTTAGCAAAAGGACGGCAGGCTGGGAAAAAAGGTAAACACAAATAAATGATTGAAAGAGTCTTAGCTACGTACGCAGCAGTTCAACACTTTTTACTTTCAGTCAGTCTAACAAATAAACAATTCATGTGAGATTCATAATTTTTTGAATATTTTTTTTTTGAAGAACCGCTAAGATTCCCGCTGGCTTTGTTGTTGGCATGCTGTTCTGTGTCCCTTTGTTTTGGTGGGCCTAAGCCGACGGGTGGGCCGGGAGCCGAGCGAGCGTGACACATAACACAGCAGAATATTCTTTTGAAGAAAACTGTACAGCATTAATTATTCTGGGTAAATGCTTGATCCTGCCTGGTGTTATTGTTAGCACTGAAAGGTGGCGAAGCCTCGAGGAAGAAGCTGAAGCAGAATGCTGATTTGGGAGTTTAATTAAAGAAGAAGGATCTGGAACGTGACGGTGGAATCTGAATGAACACAACGCCCGCTGGCGTCTTAGAGACCAGACGTTTACATGCTCTGAGTACAAATACACAAACCTTTTCTCCTCAGTGTCTGACGTCAAATCAGACCAAAATTCTCTTTTGTTTAATTCAGTTAAAATGAGTGAAATTGTTTATTTGCCAAATGCCATTTTATTCTAAACTTTCTCTGAACTCAGATGTTTACATGCAGAGCTATTACCCTCACATATGGTGATGGTATCACAACTACCACATGTGGTGATGGTGGTAACATCATCATACCGACTGTTGTGGGTCCTACAACATATGATTTTTCTTCCGGGTTGATGTCTAAAAAATGTGTATGTAAACTTCTGGTTTCAATTGAACATTGCAGAGTGTGGAAACTTCACAACATACCTGAAGCAACATGGATTCTGTTCTCTCCACTCTTTCTCTGGACTAAGTTTCAAAGTAAAAAAAAAATCAAACATTTCCTAAAAGATGACTTTGGATACTGAGCTTCAGTCCTGTCCTGTTCAGTTCAGGTAAAGACTCAAAACTGCAGTTATTCCTGTTATTTCACGTTTTCATACCACATTTCGTCCTCAACGTTCCACTATAATGCCAGGATGCAGCACTCCTTGGACAGCTTGCATTTTTAGCAGTGACCTTTGGTCACTTCCTCTCCCTGTGGCTGTTGGTGAGAATCTGTAACGATGCAAATCTACGGTATGTGTATTGTGATATAGTGATAATCAGCAAAACTCTTTGAATTATTTCACCTTAGAAGTAAATGAACTTCAACTCCATGATATTTATTAAGGTTCACCGTGATTTTAACTCTTTTACAATCCTAATCACACGCATGTCATCTTACGCTTTTGATATCACTAGGGAACAATGAAAGTGATGCTTTAATAACCTTCAGAAAAGGACAGAACTTTCATCTTGATGGCTCCACAGACATTCAAGGTTTGAAACTGCAATGGAAAAGTGCACTAAACTGCATTACCTTCACTTGATATAAAGTAATGACAACTTCTGAGAATACAATAGACAACATTACCTATTAATGTTGCTTCATAATTAAACAGAAATGAAAAGACTTTCACAGGGAAAGCATGGGGGACTTCATAGAGTACTCCGCTGTAAGCCACTGGCCCATGAAGTCGTGTTTAATTGGCTGGCTGTGACCCTGAAAACGTTTCCCCTGATTAAGCCCACGTGTCAAAGGAAGAGTCAGAGCGGGACACAGCAGACTAATTGAGACGAGTTACTGAAACGATTCGCCTTGGATCTTACATCATATAAATGAAGCAGTAGCAGTACTTGCTGTGACCTGCACGTTCTTTAATTAATTTAGCCAAGTTTACAATAATTACCTTTAGACTTCTGCAGCAATTTACTGTTTTCAGTCGAATGTTCACGCAAAAACTCCAGAGGAGCAAGAAAAGTAGGTTGTGAACAAACAACTTTAATTTCAAAATGATTCCTCCACCTGGTTGCACAGATACAGAAGTTTTGCTTATGATTATAGGAATCAATCACTTACGTTAGTCAGAGCTATCAAAGAACATCCAAGACAAAACATTTTTTTCTTTCCTTATCTTTATGCTGTTTTGGATTAAAAGGGGCTGCTTGAAGTCTCGGGTGTGTTTTATGTGTTTCATGTGTTTTGGTCTTCTTTCTCTGTGTGCATCTCTACTGTGGAGTTAAAAAATGGAGTTCAGTTAAACAAGTGTTTGATCTTTATGTCCAGTCTCCCATCTCTGTCATGTGTACACTCACTCACAAAAAAACCATGAACCTGAAGAACGAGTGGCTCTGGAACACAAGCTGCTGCCTCTGGAATGGGAGGAGTGACGAGTTTTTTCAGTCAGTTTCCAGAAGATGTTGCAGTGGGTCAAAATACCATCACAGGGAACTGTGAACACCATCACAGAAATTCATGATTTCTATATTTTTTATTTATTTATTTATTTTTTTTTAGTTAATGCATAATTGTGAGTTTGCTACAAATGTTCAACAGAAAATGGTGAAAAACTTTTTTTTTTATCTTAATTTTACCAGTATACAAAATATGTTATTTTAGTTGTGCCAGTAAAAGTGGGACAACGATTTCACTGGTCAACAGTCAAAAAGATTGTCTGGGGTTTTTCGACTATTTTAGGGTCATTTTGATGATCTGAATCCTAGAATCACATCAGTTTTGCTCAATCAGATCAACTTTCTGAACTATGGAGCAACATGAGGATCAAAATGCAGGACTTATTCTCACATCTGGATCAGTTTCCTGACAATCTGGATCAATGAGTGATGAGCAGGAGGAGAGATTCCATCAGGACAGAAAAGAGACGGAGAATTTTACACAATGAAGACGTAATGTTCAATTCACATGTACTTCGGTGTTTATTATTTAATTTACAGAAATCCAACATTTATTTAATACGCTGTTAGAAAACATTCCTTTTCTCCTAAACCTTTTTTTGGATGATAAATATGAACGGAAATAAACTGATGATGTCACAAAAATGTCATCAATTTAGCTAGAAGACTGAATTTCTCTAAATCAAATTAGAATAAAAACCATTGAAGAAAAATGAACGTCATTTTTGGTGTAAAAGAGACCTAATTCAGTTAAAAAACATAGACAACTTTCAAAAATATTTTTTTTGTAAGCCAGTGTTACTTTCTGGATTTACTCCTCCACAGCCTTAATTTACAGTCCAACATTTCATGAATCAGCATGAACTGAAATTGCTCCCTTTCAGCAAAACATTTTTCTTATTTAAAGTACTTTCTACCATTCCATTCAGAAAAAATAAATAAATTGTAAAGTACTTTGGAGCACATCATGTTTAGAATGTTTGGACATCTGGAGCTTATGATAACCAGAACATTTCACGTCTTTAAATGAAATATTTTAAACAAAGCAAATTTCATGGTCTATTGAGAAGCAGTGTTCTCCAATAACTCTGAATGATGCAAGCTGCTGCAACAGGCTCTAGTGATTCCCCCGCCTTACTTTTCAGGACTGAGGGAGAGTTTTCTCGTCTTTGAACTGAAACCGGCTCGGTTTCCTCTGACTTCTCAGGCCGGGCCTTTCCGCTCCGGGCAAAAGTTGCTCTCCATCCAACTACTAGGTCTGTGTGTGTCACAGAGTCCAGTTACTTTATGTGGATGAAGCTATCCGCTTTATCCTCACTGTAGTCTGTGAGAAAACTTGAGCAGCTTGTTTAGTTCATTGACCTCAGATGGATTTGTTTCTGTCTCCTTTCTTTAGTGACACTAATGAAGAGCTCTGCAAACAAATGAGTCTTTTAGAGTTTTCCATCTCTGACTTTCTTCCTGACAGTGAATGAACTTCCCCAGTTGATTTTTCCTACAAAAGAGCTAAACTGATGGTGTTGCTGAGTGGTGGCAGGAGCACTTTGAAGATTCCCTTCATCCATTTTCCATGAGGTATCAGAATCTGACTCCCCATGGAAGATGAGTCCATTGCCAAGGTACAGGTTGCGGGAACACCAGGCTACTTTGGCAACTTGCCAACGTAGCGAGGTCTCTAGAGTGCAGAGCTGATTGGTTCTCATCTCTCTCGTACAGTTCATCACGAGTTCAGCCTAAGCTACGAGTAAGTAGACTTTGTCCAAATGAAAAATGGCTCAGACTGCTTCTAGGAGACAAAACCCTTTGAGTAAATCTTGAGATCCAACATCAGGCCTCAACAGAGTCATGTTTGTCAGATCTCAGGTCTGACTGCGCCTGGAGAACACTGGCTGTGTTTCAATCCTATTGTCATGCCAATTTTAAGCAAACTTTTGAAAAAAGAACAAAAAAATTAACCGAAGTCATAAAGAAACTACTCCATGCTTCAAACAGCCATTTTGAAAGTTTTGAAATGGTAATCTTAGTGTTTGAATTCAGAGTAAATCTGAGGAAACTCAAATCTGATTAACACACCGGCTTATGTTGGCTAATCACACTCTTCTGTTATTAGCTTCAGCCAATGACAAATGAACACATGGCTAATTTGCATCACTAACACTTTACCCTATGCTGTAGTTGGGGGGAAACAATGTCAGGCTAGGTTTGTTCAGGGGTTTAAGTGAATGCTCAGCTATCTTTGGCCCACAGCTGGTACAGATAACTTTTATGGCAAATGCTAAAAGGGAAGGAACGAGAATTCGTAACAAACAGAGTACAACGCATAGATGGATTCCTTAGCAGAAAGAGAGCATCAGGACTTAAAGCCAACAGGAGTAAATCCTTACATTGGAGACGACGGCATCCCCCAGGAAGACATCTGTGTAAAGAAAACATGGCAGGACTACTTATAAGACCAGAAGAATTAAAGTCTGTAGGAATATTTTTTAGCTTCTCAGGGCGAGTTGCAGAGTTTTTAGAACACTATTACAAAACATAGCATGCCAGACCTGTAGGTCTGACTGGTCTAAGAGTCTAAGAGTGGGATATGATGGTAACGAGGCAGTGAGCAGCGCTGCGCCCCGCACTGACAAAATGCATCTAGTAACTGTAACACCAACAATAAAATAATTATTTACATCCAGCTTTCTTTGGGCTGATAGAAAACATTGTCCAACAGTTTGTAATTATTTTCTTCTGCTTACCTGCATGGAGGGGCAGCAAAGTGACGTTTACAAAAGATCAGGTTCTTTTGAATGGCTTTAACTGGAACTGTAGGACTGGAGTCTCAGCAGTTAGAGTCCCATGCATTGTTTTTTACAATGTTCCCTGATTTTAATGTGATGTAATGTACAGTGTAATAAAGTAAAGTAATGTGAATGAACAGCCATGTTAATACCCTGTCAGGTATCAGGAAGTTGATCAGGTTTGGGGCAGTTTTGTGAAACTTTTCCTCCATCATCTTATGTACAGTGTCATCATTCAAATGTCATTATTTTTTTCATTTTATTATTATTATTTCTATGTGTTTGACTTTATTGGAAAGTTTGGAATCCACACTCTCAAAACGCCTCCAGGGAGACTTGTTCCTGGTTTTATGGCGAACATTTCTGTAAAAGAACAAGATCTGAACCGAAACAAAGAGAACTGCATATTTAACATAAAACTAATCAAAGATTCACAGCTAAACTTTAAAATGCTGAACACTGAGCTTTGTGTAATGAGCTAGGTTCTTGGCCAAAGCTATCTACATTTGCCTAATTTACAAAAGAGCGTGCATGCCCCCTCACAGCGGGGGTCCGCTAAATTAGCCTCAAACAGTTCAGGCGAAATAACAATGAAAAATATATGTATTAATTAAGTATGAAACAAATTGCGAAACAATTTAAATTAAATGCAGTCAACCAGTCAAGTTTTCTGCCTCATTTATCAGGATCATTCTGATTCCTTACAATCATGTTTTTAATATTAAAAATAAGCACACATATTGGTTTACAGTTTCTTTGTCTTAAAATAGGAATGAGTAAGTTACATGGCTTCCACTGAGCTTGTAGCTTTTAGTAGAAATATTCCAGTCAGAATATTTTAATATATATTTAGGAACATGTCAGTGTCTGTATGGATTACAGAAAATACTGTACATTAGAAAAATCTGCTGGTCTATTATTGTCATTGCTGTGATATAGAATGTAGTGCAGTAGAGGGAATAATTATAAAACAAACTCCATCAGGAATATGACACAAACTGATAAATATATTGAGATTAGATTAGATACACAGCCTTTTTTTTATATACATAAATTCTGGTTCTTTCTCTAAATAAATCTTACGTGAAGTGTCATTAATGACAGATAAAATGGTTGATTGTAGCGATCCGAAGCAACAGTCAAAGTGTAATATATAGCAGCCAAATGATGGCTCACAATTGTGAAAATGAAAACACATAGTTTTTATGTTCTGGAAACAATGCAGTGCACTTTGCTGTAGAACATCCTCACAACAGGCAACAACCTTTAAAACCTTAGATAAATTGGGCTACACTCAGTATTTAGGTTCAAGGCTGCAACATAAGAATCCGTCATTAGCCCTTGATGTTGTTTCAGTGTTTTATTTTATTTCTGCATCACCTTCACTGGGTTGACTCACATGCTTCTCATCCGACATTTTATCGGCTTTTTGAAACTGAACGCAAATATTTCCCGCCCCACATAAAATCTACAATTGCCACCCAAGAAGCCAAATTTCCATAAACAAAATGGTAAAAATAATTCAAAGCATAGTTTGGTGACTATTGACTTTGTAATTACAATGATGAAATCCACCTCAGGTGGGAGAAAAGCAACTACTGGTATGGACAGATCTGCAATCTAAACTGCATTCAGAAATAATTATTTGCTGTGATTTTTGTATTATTAAGAGGAACTACAAGTATAATTTATTAAATCTATTTTAGAACTTTTACAAAAGTAAAAGCCAAACAAACCACTGGACGAACTCACTGAAGCAGATCGAAATGCCAGCAGAACATCAGAGTTTCTGCTCTCATCACACTGGAGTAACTTTCATCAAAGTCTTTGATCCACAAAGCCTTTAAAGCCTCCCAGAAATACTGGATATCAAGTCAAATTCATAAAACCATGCATTTTTTATGCCTATATATCCATTATCTTAGATCTTACTCAGTTCATTTGGGTTAGATTTATATTAAAACAATTCACAACAAGGATAACCTCTGTGATTTCACTGAGCATTATTAGCTTCTTGCTGATTGAAAAATGCCATCTATTGATATTTTAAGAGCCGAGCCTCATCAGGCTGTAAGAACCGAAGCTGAAGTTTTTGGATAATATTTTTCTGTTAATCAGATGATGCTCTGACTTGGTAGTTTTTTTTAATCTAATTTACTAATTTTGTTAATAATGACCCTATGCAATAAATAGTCGTTATTATTGTAGAACATGAGGTTATAAGGAAGCTCAGTCGATTGCATCAACTTGGTGCTGTTGAGTAAATATGGTAAACATTATTTCACTTATAGCAAGACATTTTTTCCTTGTTATAGGTGAAATAATCTGCCAGTGGATATAAATTAATCAATATTAAGGATTTGTTGATGTAATCAAGCTCCTATCTTGCTGAAAAACTACTTTCAAATTAGTTTTGTTTTATTTCAAGTATACTAAAATATTTGCACTAGAAACTAGACCAGAAATGCTTCATCAGACTTTAGGTTTTCACAGTGCAGCTCTTCCTCTCTGCTGTCAGTGTCAGTTTCCTGAGGTGAGGCTCTCTTTCCTGAAATCAGAACTTTGTGGTAAAGTCTCAACTCTTATCTTAACCCAACAGTGAATTTCCAGTGAATGTTAGGGAGAAATGTTTCATAGTGATTTTACAGCTCTTGGAGCCAGAAAGACATTTTTAAAGTCTGTTCATTTTTAGGTGTGGCAAACTGAATAAAATGCAAATGTTTCTTCCCTCCAACAATCTAGCACAATCCCAATTGCCACATTTCACATGAGAACTTTTTCACAGTTTTTGCCTCAAGAGTAATATTAATATAGCGGTACTAATGACATTAATAATTTCATTTGGTTGCATTAGCATTTATTTCATGACGATGAGGCCTTCGAAGACTGTCAGGTACCCAAGTTCTATTTCCAGCAGCCGTTTCTGAGCAGCAAAGCATTCAGCAGACTGATCCTCCTGAAGAGGGGCAGCACATGACGCCGTAAAACACTGAGGGGAATCTGGATGAACTGCATCCAAAATAAGATCAGACAGACTGTGTGACCACACCATCAGAGGATCAATATGCTCCGCTCTCAGTGAGAGACAGAAAAGCAATGTCATCTCATAACACGGAACAGAAGAAATCAATCAGCAGAGGTCCTGTCATAGACTGTCTGGCTTTAGTCACTGAGGATGAGTAGCTTCTGTGAAGCACTCAGGAGGAGGAACATGGCCAAATCCAAAACGGTTAGCAGTGATGTATGGGCGTTCGGTTTTAACAGAGGAATCATCTCTATGTGATGGAGAAGTTCGGACTTTTTCCCAGTGAGCAAAAGATGGAATTTCAGCATTAGAGTTACGTGTACAGAGGCCCCCCAAAGGTCCTTTGGAAATATTCCTTACCTGTCTCTTTACTTTCACCTTTATTTGTGATTTTTTTGTAACAATAAGACTTCGACTATACAAATGTGGAAAATACACAGACATCAGCTGGACCCTATCTCAGGTCAACCAGACTAACTAAAAATAGATAGATATGAATTTGAAAAAAAAATGAATTTTTAAATTGAATCAGAAGTTTAAGGGTAAATTGTTTACATTTATCTTCCATTCTCACACACATCTAACAAAATGCATATCTGTTGACTACAAGCCTTTTCCAACAGTCGGCATGCACTCCAATATTGTTTTTTTATTTATAGAGGTTGTGTCAATAGTGTTAATTTGATATATTATTTTCTTATTTGTGTCTGTGAGTGTAGTAACCAAAGGCGAGCAGCAGGGGGAGAATTGTGTGAGTCACAGTCAGCATAGAGCAAAGAGAGAAAGCTGGGTTTTCATAAGATAATGCAGAGCTTTGACTGATGTGTTCAGCTTCAGATAATCTGGGGTGTGATGCTAATTGTGTAACGTTTTATACTAAATGTGTGAAGAGCTAAAAAAAAAAAAAACAGACCAGGCTGGAAACCAACTGGAAATGAGAACTTTCTTCTCTCAGGCAGAACAGTGAACGTGTCATGGGACGAGTTTTCTGCATGAAAATAACTCCCACCAAGGCAGCAAGCAGCAGCATGTGAAGGTATGGAGAGGAGAAAACAGTCTATGAGCTTTAACATCTGCCAGTTTTCAACATATGAGATTTCATGCTGCAGAGTCAAAAGGATATTTTTCCTTTTATAACTTTAGTTAACATCAAATGTTTAAGGCTCAAGAAGAATTCAAGAAGTTTCTGTCTCCCTTGTTAGAAACTGTTTTAACAAGATTCTTGTTCTGGTTCTGAAGCAAAGCCAGCTCCTTTTGACACAGACTTAGTAACTCTTACTTCTTAGTAAAACTAAAACTGCATTGTACCTCAGATTCATAAAGAAACACAGAATCCTTACCTCTCCAAACCTCGCAGCAGTGCTGTGCTGGCTGCCTGTCCTGTCTTTATCTCACCACTGCACCTCAGTGCCCTGTAAAGCAACTGTGATAAAACATGAGTGTGCGTGTGTGCGTGTGTGTGTGTGTGCGTGCGTGCGTGCGTGCGATCAGTGGAAATAGCTCAATATTGAGCTTCATGGCAAAAGTTGTGTGTTTACATAAATATGAAGTGCCACAGCAATGTGAAGCCAAAACTGAGGAAAACCATCAAGAAATTAGAGATTTTTGCTTTTTTTTTGCTAAATCTCTTAGTAGAGGTTAAGAAGAAACCACCCCAATGCTTTACATGGCAGTTTTACAGCGGTAAACCATGTGTCTGAATTCAGAGTAGTGTAAATCTGATTTGAGTTTCAGGGGTAAAGCAACCACACAACTGACCCACATATCACCTTTGCTTGGGGAATGAATACACCTTGACCTTCCCAGTCATACCTGTTGATAGTGTTGACCTTATATTAAAACAATGTAAATCAACAACCTTTGACCCCCGTAATATTAATCAGGTATGAGGAAAGTTTCTTCTGAAACTTTGAGGCCTGTTTTCTCTAAAATCTTGTTTCTGGAGTGTTGACATTCAAACAGCCATATCATCTTGATTTTTCATTTCTGTGTTTGACCTCATAAAAAAGCTCAAAATCCACACTTTCAGAATATGTCAATAAGTTTTGTGGTCATTTACAATTGTGCGAATGATCACACATTTTTCAAAATTTTCTGCAAATTTACAAAGTGTTAAAAACATTTCCAAATTGTCATAATGAGGTATTTGTTTTTCAAATTTTGAGAAAATCTGGAAGAAGGCTGTAACACTGTAAACTGTGAAAAAGGTGAAGCATTGTGAATACTTTCTGTTTGCACTGTGTGGTGGCTGCCTTTTTTCATTGTGAGGTTGTTCTACTGAAAGCTTTAAAAAGCAGATCTACTGACATAACTACATGTATCCTGTTAAATACCAGTCATTTTCTCCATTGCTGAGAAGCTGAATATGATCTACTTTTAGCAAGAGAGTGTGCAAGTCTCCCAGAGTACTTTGTTCATTGGGAAGTCTCATCCATATTGATTTTTCTATTCACAGGTATGAGGAGGAATAATTGCCCCCAGAGCTGAGTACTCAGATGTTTTCATTGATTGCTGCAGTCGTGCTCATATTCAGCCTCAATCTCTGCCATTGATTTCACTTTCTGTCTCTACCATGACTACACACACACACTTTACACTCACTTTAATTTCTGCGTATCAAACTATATTTTTATTAAAATTTTCCTCTCCATTTAAAAGTTTTTACATCTTTAAAGAAGCTGAAACTTGACATGGTGCCTCCTTAAGCTCAACGTGCGTGTGGATGGATTTAAAGCCGAAAGAGGTTTTACACGTTGACTCTTAATTAGAGGTACAGTCTTCTAGGCCTCTGTAAAATTAAAAAAAATTAAAATTTTATCCAAATGCAATGAAGAGCTAATTTGTCAAACAATGTTATGCCTCCTTATATTTGATGTGAGTGGATTTACATGTCACCCCCTGAGGTCAGAGAGACAGGAAGCTTAGATGACAGTTCTTCCCCTGAATGACCAAAACAGCACCAAAGGTGTAAAGTACAAGGACTTTCCCTGACCGGGAATCAAACCCGGGCCGCAGCGGTGAAAGCACCAAATCCTGACCACTAGACCATCAGGGACCTCCCAGGTGACAAAACAAGAAGGCGCTCCAGCAATGCTTTTCGATCCTCTGCTTGACTTGAAACATGACATCATGCCTCTTTAAGCTGGACGTGCGTGAGTGGATGTAAAGCCAAAAGAAGCTTTACACTTTTGAGCCTTAAATAGAGGTAGAGTCATGGCAGGCTGTCTTCTAACCTCCTGAGGGATTACCTTTCACTCAAACTTCAAGTGCAGCTACTTTTGTCGTCCATGTCCCATGCACCGCTTCCTTTCAGGTGAATAGAAAAGGGCTGATAGTGTGGCCCATTCTGTTTTAACACTATGATAGTTTGAGCACCATCAGCGAAAACAGCAGCTCCATTCAGGAGTTTTAACATCTGTGTGAAGGCCAAATGAGTGAGACCATTTTAAAAGCTTTCTGTGATATTTATAAGTTGCAGGCATCATGGCCAGCAGGTCTGATTCGGTCAGCGAATGTTCTGATTACAAAGGCCATTGCAGGTGCTAACCACTGTGGATTATCTTTGATGCAGTACCAATTTCTACTTTAACTGTAGCATGATGAAGTTGATGTTTCCTATGGAAATCTGAGATAGGTGAACACTAATCTGTGAACATCCTTTATTTGCACAAGTCTCACAGGTAATAACAGATAAAATATGTTGTGCTTTTTGATTAAGGATCATAAGTGAGTCGGTGGCCTTGAAATATGGAATATTATTAAATCTGCCTTCTTACTATGCCTGTTTGAGTGAGAAGCTGACGGAGCAGTGAGGCACACTGTGTGCACAGTGGCCTCTGGTTGGTGTGCACTCTCAGGTTGTGAATGCATGCAGACAGAGCAAACACAAATGGAGTGTTTGTATTTTAAAAAAATTAACTCAGTAAAAAACTAAAATAAGCTCAACAGAATGGGATAAACATGAGATAGAAGCTTCTTTCTGCAATTTAGATAAGTAGGAAAGTTTTGACGGTTGGATGACATTTTAAATGTGTGTAGAGAGCCATGCCTCAGACCCAGGTGACTGTTAAACCACAGAACAATCAATCAAATGAGAATAAAACCAGACCTGTCAACAGCTCTGAGATTTATACACACACCTTTCTCCCTAGAAACCCCATCTTACTGTCTCCTATCCTTTCAGGGTAATATCCCTCAATCCATCACTTGCCTTCTCTCCTCCATGCGTCTCCCAGCTTTTAGCTCCTCTCACACCAAATGTCAATCCATCATAGGTCCCCGTTTCTCTCCTCACTCATTGACTTTCTCATTGTCTCTCTCCTCTTTTCAAACCACCTCATGTATAATCAATCCCGTTTTAGAGCTTTACCCACACTCCAGCATCTCTCTCTAGTCTGGTGTTATTGACCGATCAATCAGGCCAAAGTTTGGCCTCGCTGACATCCAAAAGATGGAAAAGCACTTTATTGACCTGCTGATGAATTTGATGTATACATGTACCCAAACCTGTAACTTAGTGAAAGTTCTCACACCAGGACAAGTCAGCATTTTTAAGTGGAACCACACTGTTAGGTCACTGAGGCTATAAATGATGGAATATGTTGCACTATGGAAGTTAACACAAGTGATTATGTGTATACATAGATGCACAATGACTAGAAGTCATAATGAAATCAGATTGAGCTACAGAAATATTTTATCTAACAAATGTTCAAGAAAACTGCAGCATAAATGTTTTAATCACTCTAAAGGTGAGCTATATATTTAGAGACTAGTGATTACATGTCAGATCACGCTATTTAAAGTTGTATTTATCTGTTAGTTTAGAATTGAGGAAGCTTTAGGAATGTGTAGAAGACTCCAGTGCATGCTTGCAGCTGGTAATTTTCTGGGTTTGTTTTGGAGCCTGGTCTCTCACTGAAATGTAGAGTGAACGATGATAGAAACAGTAAAATCTATTGTTTTGTTGTGTTTTCTTTGATTTGTGTATTGTGTCAGAACCTTAGATTCTCAGAGACGACCTCCCAATTCCGAGTCAGAAGAAGGTAAAGTCATTTTATTTATATAACACATTTTCAGAAACAAGGCAGTTCACAGCGCTTTACATGAATTAGAAGGAAATACCAAAAAAACAACAATCCAAAAAAAAAGACCAAAAGGTAAAAAAACGTTTTGGTTCCTCACATTTAATAAGAATAAGAATGAGTTGTCCACATAAACTAGCAGGGCTTTCTCTGGATTCTTATTCTGACCAAACTAAATGTTGGTTCCAGTTGTTCTAAGTTGAGTTCTAGATTGTAGAATATAAAGCTAAATGTTGGTTATCAATATTTGATAGACTGATAATTATTCCAGGATGTAACCCTCCTGTCACCCAATGATACTGGGAGACAGGCGGATGGAACATGAACAGCATTCTGGTAGAATTGAGCTAAAGGTCAGGGTGATGACAACCTCAAAAATTTACTCATTAGCTTATTTCCAAATATAAACTGGCAAAACATGTCATCAATGATACAGAGGACGTAATCACTGTCATAAAAATGATGATAATTCAAGATAAGGTAGAAACAATAAATTTGGCCATAATAGAACATAAAAATTATAAAGTCAAATTTAATTTGGTCCTTGAGGATTCTAGTCTTTTAATTTGAGTTGAAGTTAGCACTTTAGCATCGCTGCTTTGCTAAGTAGCATGTTGGTGTAGTGCTTTAGCGTTGGCAGAACTAGTGCTTTAGGGTTAGCCGTACCCAGCACTGCCCAACATATGCAAGGCAATATCAGATGTAGATATTGCCTTGTAGATGCAAGAACAAGTTGCAATTAAAGTTATATTCTACAAAAATATCTTGGACACCCAAACGATGAAAGATTTGTCTGTTTGCTGAGAACACAGCATATACTTTAATATTAAAATATCACATTAAACGCCAGAAACACTCAAATGTCACAGGTCTGTTTGGTATGCCACCACTTGAAATAAGGTCTATTGTACCGTACGGCTCCTTGGAAGGTTAAAAAACATTTTTTCTTGGTATTATGTAGTTTACCAGAAGCCATCTAGAAGGCTGAGCAAAGACTTGGAAGAAGGTGCCTTGGTTAGATCAGACCAAAATGAAACTTTCTGGGCTAGTTTGAAAAGTAACACCTTGAACACACTGCTGTGTGTTACATGATGCGGCTGCATGGTCCGGTGCTTTTCTTCTGCCAGGAGAGATGAGGTCAAGGTTGATAGGAAGATGGATGGAGTTAAATACAGGACACTCCTGGCTGTCAGAGGTTCATGGAGAACAATGACCCTAAATACACATCCAGAGCCGGAAGGTTTAGATCAAAGTGTGTTCATGTGTCGGCATGCGCAAACCGTCCACAACTAAATCTAATTGAGAATCTGTGGCAAGACCTGATGACTAATGTTCACAAGTGTTCTCCATCCAGTCTGATCGGAAGGAGACAGAATACAAATGGATACCACAATTTTCTGATTTTTATTTTCATTTTTTTTAATGTTTTTACTTCTTGCAGCATTTACATATATGATTGTTTCACTCTAAAGTTAAAATTAATGTTAAGTCAAAAGCTACACAACAGAGACAAATTTGTTATCAAAAATGTGAAGAAAAGCCCAGCAGTTTTCTCCATCTAATCATTTCCAACTCAGAAAGAATTTTGTAGCAAAAGCCTTTTCCTTGAACACATCTTCATATGCACAATAATAAATGTCCTCACTTTACAAAGGAATTATTTACCTTCCTACCTGGAACATTCACACAAAAGAATGTCTTCCTTGAAATGGCCGTCGATATTAAAACAGCCTCGGTTCTTTTCTATGCCGCCATATGGGGACCTCACAAAAATGCCTCCAGTACAGGAAAGAGCTGCAAACTCCTCACACACAAGGTGAAAGAGTCAGCTGCATGAGGCCACACAAATTCCAGGTCGGCAGCACCAGTCCCATCCAGGAGACAGCTGAGCATCATTCATCAGTCAGAGGTCTTGCTAATTAGCTGACACTGCTCTGTAATTACTGTCTGATACCTGAAAAGAATAGCTGCTTCTCACAGCAGCCGTTTGCCCTGCCTCTGTGTGTCTTCGCCTCTGCATGACAAACCTCATTCATTATAGTGCACAGCTCTTTTTGTCTCTGTCAGTCTCTGGATGTTCCATGTAGCTCAGAGCAGCACTGTGACTGTCAAACTTCATTATTATTGACCAAGCTCATTGCTCTCTATTTATGCTACAGCTTTTTTTTTTTTTTTCCACAAAAAGACAGCACTTCCCATTTGTTCTTTCATCTTTCAGTCCTGCCTGTTGTTTTCCTACATAGCTCCGTTTGTCAGAACATTAATTCTTGATTTGTAGTGTTTACCCTGTTACAGCCTGGCAACCTGTAAATAAACATTGCATATGAGATGTTGTCCCCTTTGGTCTGTCTTCTTCTGGTTGTGGCGTCCATGACACCTTTGTGCAGGTTGCACTGTGATTGGACGAGTAGGAAAAATTTCCCACTCCATATATATCCTAAGAAAACTGTTTGTTGTTGTAGCTTTCACAAATGTAAGCTTCTATATAGCATAAGATAAAAGCACAAAGTCAACCATTTTGTTTTCCTTCTTTCTTGCTGAAGCAACAAAAGAAGGAAATCTTAATCCACAGTTTGGCTCAACAAAGTTCCTAATATCAGATAATCGGGCTCAGCTATTGTGTATTTTGATGACTTCTTCATCACCTGACTTTATTCATGCCTATGCAATTTTGTAGCAAGGTTTTTGGCCTATTATGTCTCTAAAGGCTAATAATATTAACATTTCATCTTGAATCTGATCTGGATATTTTGCTAAATGTATTGAGGGGTTTCATGACTCATTAAAGGAGATAAAATAAAAACAGGGTCAGTTCTTGAGGTGATAAATGCCTCTATTCAAATTCAAAAATATTTGTATTGATCCCAAAGGGATCAATACAAATCAATTCAGCACACTGCTCTCTTTATTTATTGCTATGGCAGTCCCAGATTAATGTGTGTACATTATACACACATTATTTAAACCAGGGGTCCCCAACGTCGGTCCTCGAGGGCGCTCATCCTGCATGTTTTAGTTCTCTCCCTGGTTTAACGCACCTGGATCAAATGATGGCTCATTAGAGGCCTAAGTAGAACACTNTGAAAAGGTTGTTGGTACGACCAGGGGAGAACTAAAACATGCAGGATACGTGCCCTCGAGGACCGACGTTGGGGACCTGATTTAAACTCTTTAGGAAAAAAAAATAAACACAGATCAGGCTAATAATATCCTCATTATCTTCAACAACAATGCAATTTCATATTTTAACCAACAAAGACCATCTAAATAAAGTAAATATATTTATGTGTACATGCTGTTAGAATTAATTTAATAGGTTAACTAAGCCAGACATTCTAAGACTTTTACTGGTAATCTTTTGACAGGACATACGGATTCAAAAAGTCACATTTTTAACAAATTTTCTAGGGTAAATGAAGAGAACAGGCTACACTAAAAAACCATAAAAAGAGTGATATTATGTGATATATTATGTAAGATTCTTTTACATATTCTAATATCAACACATCTGCGTTACTATATTTCTACCTCATATGCATCATTAAATCTGACAGTTTTCATAACTAATGATACAGATGTGAGCTTAAACATCTTCAAGTTTTCACAGAACCGTTCTTCAGAGTGCCTCCCTCCGTTGTTGTCTTTTATTTCCTTTCAGTAGTCACTTTGTATTTTGAGCTCATTAAGGTGGCACTGCTTTTCCTTGAGATCTATTTTGGGTTGTACTTAGCTTGCAGCCTTGTCCTTATGAAGCACTTACCCTGCAACTCAGGCAGAGTTACACTCTAACCTTGGTGTTCTGATATTCTCTGTGAGACGATTCATCCAAAGCAAGCCGGAACCTCTCTGGATTTCCTTACTGCCCATCCACTCGTCTGCTGCTCTTTCACACTTTATTTCCATCATCTGTTCCCGCCCTGTATTTTGTGTTTGCAGAACCATGCACACACACACAATCACAAAAGCATACACAAAAAGGTTCTCCTCCCTACATGAAAAGTTCCTCTTCATGAACATTTCGGCTCCTCCTTACCAATGAAGCCCTAAATAGCTCGTTCACTTATGGGAAAAAAGTCTTGTTAAAAGTGAAATAATCTGCTAGTGGAACTAGTATTTTTTTAAATACATTTTTGACTTAAAACAAGTGCCTATCTTTTGCTGAAAAGTTACTTGTCAGTGAGTTTTGTCTTATTTCAAGTGGACTAACATATTTCCACTAGAAACTAGATCAAAAATACTTGGTAAGACTGTGGTTTTGCAGTGTCGACGCAGCATCAGTTGATTTTCTTAAAAAACATTGAGCTAATCTAATCTTTTAAAGAAAACACTCTAAAAGAAAACACTTTGAGAGTGTTTTCTTTTAGAGGAAAACACTAAAAGAGTGTTTTCCTCTATCTCTTTTAGCTATTTGCATGTTCGTGTACACATGCACGCACACATCGAACACGCACATGCAAAGCTATAATGTTAAAGGAAATGACATGCGAGGGAACACCCTCTACAGGGCGCAGCTTAGATAGAGGCCAACAAAACAAACTACAAACTGCTGTTAGATGCCATTTTGCTGTCTTAGCCCATAAGGACAGCATGATAATGGACCAGAACAGCATTTTAGCCTTAATAAATGGAATTAATAAATTCAACTGATTGACTCTTCTTCAACTTCATACATTAAGAATCTACAGGATCATTCTCCCCATCAGTCAGGATTTTGCACATCAAACATTGTTTCTGAAGTAGATGACCACAGCAGTCCATGTGTATACATTCCAGAAATGCTGCCCTCAAGGTGGAGGCATGTTGAAGGACTTTTATTACTTTCAGTTTGATTTTATTCTGTTTACAAATAAACGGAATAAAATCATGACTTTGTGTCAGACATGACACAAAGAAGTAATGTTTCATGACTGAAACTTTGCTTCTTTTGTCTGGTATGCCCTCAGGTATTGGAGGCTGTGCAGCTGGAAGGATATTTGCTCCTGCATTTTTGGTTTGGGACATTTGATGGGTAACCATAGAAACAATGTTTTGGTTTTTTTCTTACAACTGGGAGTAGCTGATTAACATCTCAAAAGTGTTGTGCTCTCCTTGACCTAGGCAAACTGTTGGAACACAGTGCAGAGAGTTCAAAGATATTTTTTGCTGTAATAGAGAGGATAAGTTGAATAAGGCTGAGCACTAAGCATCACCAAACTGGTTTCCCACATCCTTAAGACACTCTTCAGGGTGTCATCTATTTGCTTTGTATTTCAGCAACACCTGTTTTCATAATGCCAGCCCTTCATTCCTCAACTGAACAATATCTGGGTCAGGTCTTCTCTCTCTGACCCCATCAGGATGCAGACCTACGACTGAAGATCAAGCATGGCACCGAGAGGCGGCCATGGGCTAGACATGTTCTGCTGGGATCTGGGTGAGTGTCTGTGTTTTTATATATGAGTGTGAGGTCCCTCCTGACAGAGGAACTTCGTTGGAGATGTGCTCCACGCAGCTGAGTGTTATTACCGCTTTGTTTGGTTGGGGCTTTAAAGAAGCTGTCAAGCGGTCCTTCCTCCCCCGATGCTGAACTGTTCCATAGAGTCAAGCCCTGGCACCAGTTAGCTTCTAAGCCTTTCTCCTGGAAGGTAGTAGATAGGAGTAGTAGAAAGATGATGTCACTTCAGCTTTTCGCAAATTTCTTGCGGTGTGAAAGCTGACAGCTTCAGTACAACTCAATCTGGAAATCTTCATTTCATAGTCAAAACACTATCTTAGCATATTCTAGCAGTTACCAATTTCACAACAGACCTTAGCTGTGTTTGTTGCTTCTTGATGCTTCAGGCATGTTATGTTGGTTTAACATGCCTGTTGAATCTGCCTTCCAAACCTGGATCGTCAGTCTTTTCCAGCATTTAGCTTAGTCTAAATAAACTGACTGACCCACAGCTGAAGCTGAAAGTTACAGCAAATCCCAACCATCACAGCAAACCTTCTCATTCTGATGCACTTCAAATACGTTTGGCCCCGAGGCGACAGTTGAAAAGATACCGATGTTGAACGATCGGCCTTTAGAAAACCACTCTAACTTGACTTTAGAAAACATAATCTATCTTCGTTTTAATGGGATGTTGAAAATGACAACACCCTTTGTCTTTCTTTGCTGATTGGCTATATTTGAGTATCCAGGATTACACAGAGTTCTCTCATTGTTGTTTTTTTAACTCTATTTGCAGGTCAAATCCAAACTTCATTTGTAAGTTCATCTGGAGATTTAATCATGATGAAAAATCATTTCTACCTTTTTTCCACCAATCGAACTAAAACATACTTTCTGTTCTTTTCTGTGTGCAAACATTGTAAAGATTACAATACTTTTAAAAATGTTTAGTTTGTGTTTATTCAGCTTTTTTGGGGTCTAAAAATGAAAACACAACAGCAGTAAAAATAAGCAAGAGAAAAAGAGGATAAAAAATAATGATTTCTTTTTTCACTCTTTGTCTGTTTGTTATCTTCTGCACATAAACTGCAGTTGTTTGTTAATGAGTGCCCTGCACATCAATTATGAGGCAATGCATGCTGAGATTAACAGTAGCCACCGCTTTAAGCTGGTAAGAATACAGAATCACTTCGAAAATAAAACAGGAGAAAAGAATGGAGATGGAATAGAAATAATAAGGGAGCATGGGAAACAGTGTATGCATCATTAAGGGAGTAAAGGAAACAGCTTTTAGGTGTTATTTTAAAAATATTTCTTGTTTCAGTTTATGAAAAGTATTGTTCAATAATTTTATAATTACTTATGGCATTAAAAAAGAAATTGGCTGAAAAGCCTCTTTCACCAAAACTCTCAACTGTGTCTCTCTACTCAGAAATCTGGAGAGGAAACAGAAATATCCAACACAGTTGACTTTCCAGATATTAAAGCAGGATGAGTGGAAGTGTGATGCCACACAAAGTTGCAGGCTCAATTAGCAACACGGTGCCTCAATCCAGGCTTGAGGTGTTTTGCATGCATGTTTGTTTTGTATTTACCCAGAATGCCCTGCACTGTGGTTCACCTTCTACCTTTGGAGCAGTCTCAGGTTTGCTTCATAGTCACATATGCATTCAGATCACACCATAGTTCATGTCAACTGAACTGAAATGGAGGTTTGTAGGCGGATCAGAGTTTGCTTTTCTTGATCGGCATCAAGAATTCAATACGAATTTGGTGCCTATCCTGGACAACACTCCATCTGGTCAGCATGGTGGTCAGGGAGAGGAGTGTTGTCACTCTCCTGTATGAACCGTAACCAACAGAGTGATTTAGGAAGTGGTTTCTTCCTTAGCCCGGTAGGCTCTGTATCTCCAACCAGGTGTGACAGGAGAGAAAACAAAAATAATCAATCAGCTTTTATTACCACAGAAAAAATAAAAATCTATTTTCTCAATATTTAACATGCATGATGTTAATGCAAACAATGTTTTCATTGCGCTTTTCAATTCCGTGTCACAGAAACATGGCATTATTTAGCACATAGTGCCTTTTAAACTCACACTTTCATCACCAGAAGGCAGAGACAGACGGTTCCTGTTTGAGTGTGACAGCCGGTCGTGGCGGTGAGGTCAGGTCACAGGCAGAGGATGCCTCACGCTGGACAGCAATACATTCACTTCAGAAAGGTTTAGACAGCTTGCATTGCGATGAGGTCAAGAAGGTGTGTGTGGTATACAGGTTGCAAAGTGGGTTGATGCTGGAGCAAGTGGGCATTTAAAGGTGTGTGTTGTGGGCGGGATGTTCCACATGTCTGTCAGTTGGATGAGACAGTAAAACAACATGGTCCTGTATTGCAAGTCGTGTTTTAATGTCGTTTTCCAGTTGGGGAAAAAAAACACTAGACACACAGAACTAACTGGCTAGCATCAGTTAGCTTGGATAGCAATCTGTTTCAAAAACGCATGAATTAAATTTAGGGTGTTTTTTGACATTTTACTGGGTTTCGAGAAGAGAATGTGGATATTTTTTTTAACTGCATTTGATTAAAATATATATTTTACCATGTTGGTTAGTTCTGCTAAGTAGCTTTGCTTAAGTTTTGTAGAACCAGCCAGACTGTTGCCTCAGGCAGCTAGCTTGTTAGCTTGTTAGACACAGACACCATTTTCCAGACACTCACAGATGGAACATCTGCCATGCAAGATGTATCTGAGTTCTCTCAGATGCACACAATCTAAGCAAACTCCATCACATTTTGGTAATGCTAAACTGCATTTCCATATGGCAATGCTTCTCAATTCCGATCCTCAGGCCATCCTGTCTCTGCATGTTTTAGGTGTTTCCCTGCTGCCCCACACCTAGATTGAATCTGAGTGATTAATAGGCTTCTGCAGTACTTGATGCCTGTAGATGAGGTAATGCAATCATTTGGATCAGCTATTCTGAAATATTGGCACATCTAAAACATGCAGAGCAGGGGGGCCTGACTCCTGGAATGGAGAAGAACTGACATATGGCATAATCTGTATCTAGCAGCCTTCATTGAACATTTTGATTGTTTGAAAATTGGATGCTCTGGAAGCTACTTGTATCACCATCACACCACTCGCCATCAATTCTGCTTTTGGTGAAAATGTGTTAGCTTTGCGCAGTAGTGGTGCAGGGGTAAAGTGCAACCCCGTGTCAGTAGGCCCCGGTCCTGGGCACGTCTGTCACAGGTTCATGTCCCAGCCTCATGACCTTTGCTGCATGTCTGCCCCTCTCTCTCTCACAACCTGCTTTCCTCTCTGGAAACTTTTAAAGGTGACTAGAGTTGACAAAACATTTTAAAAAAGAATGCTAACTAAATGTTTTGAATGTGAAGGCTGGTTAGGACTTTCTCTGGTATTTTCGACATTCCCCTGAAGAACGATGGGTCTGACGGGGACCAAAGCCTGGTCCTAATGTCCCAT
Source organism: Alfaro cultratus (assembly GCA_903066825.1). NCBI lineage: Eukaryota > Metazoa > Chordata > Actinopteri > Cyprinodontiformes > Poeciliidae > Alfaro > Alfaro cultratus. The sequence continues at coordinate 45,599 of CAEFZX010017223.1, forward strand.
TATTAAAGTAAAAGATTGGTTTAGATGACGTGTCAAACTCAAGGCCCAGGGGCCAAATCTGGCAAGCTGTAGCTGTTGATGTGGCCCCTAAACTCCAAATTACATCAATAAGTCCCTCCAGTTTTCCACAAATCCTCAAACTTCACACAAAATTCACACGAAATCAGCAGATTCCCACATTTTTTTCTGGTTTTTACTGCAAATTTTTCTCAAAATTGGCCAAAAATATTGGCTTTAAGTGACTGCTTTCTCAGCCTTACAAGATGTCAGGTTATAGTCCGTGATTGATAAGGTAATTAATAAAAAGTCACATTTAACGTCATACATTAGCGCAGATATCGTAAAAATTCCTTAGAAATGTTTCTAAATTAGCACCACAAAATCTTTGATTGCAAAAAACCCCACAAAAACAATCACAAAAGCCTAGATGGACTGATCAGTGTGAAAAGATGTTAAATATTATTTAATTTGAAGAAGCACTTATTGAATGATGAAACAGCTATTTATTGATATTTTTAAAACCTTAATGGGTTTTATCAATACATTTTGTCACATCCGGCCCTTTAAGAACATTCAGATTTTTGATATGGCCCAAAATGTAAATGAGTTCAATGCCTATGTATGAATTAAGTTTAGGTTGAGGTTAAAGATAGGAACATCCTGGTAATAAGTTTGTGTAAGTGGTAGAGATATGCATATATCCATTTACTGAAGTCAATGGAAGTCAGTACTAAGTCCTAATATAAACCTGAAATACAAATGTGTGTGTGTTTAAATCACTCTGGGAGCACATTTGTCTCTCTTGCCCTTTCTGTAGCGTGCAAAGAGCCCCTGCACTCCTCCCTCTCTAGTGATTTTTGAAAGCGTTCCAGCCTCCGTGGGTTTCATCTATCATTTGAATCTGTGTGAATGTGTGTGAGGGAGTGTGTTTTCATAATCCATCCATTCAGCCTAGAATGTGATTAATGCTAAGTGATGCCAGAAGCATTATCCTGATCATGACAGAGCAACACAACACCTCCATCCTCCCAATGAGCACCCGGTGCTGTGTGCGTCTGCATGTGTGTGTTGTTAAAAAGGTGTTTATTGTAAAACATTCAAGAGTTTGGATCAAGTTTTCCTAGAAGTGCAGAGGGAGCAATTTAACCAAAAGAAACTATATTAAATGCTCCACACTCAGCTGTACACAGTTGCTGCAGCAGCCAGAAAGTGGCAAATACAAGTTACTGGGAAAAAAAAATCAGATTTGCTGTTTTAGTTCATTCATTAATAATTCATATTAGGCTATTATTACAAATTGATAACAGGCTTTTTTCTGTGGTGTCAAAATGAGTTATAATAACTTCTTATAAAAACATCTGAGAGAAACACAGTAGCTTATTATATGGTTATATCAGCAAAAAGTCTTCTGTAAATTAATAGCTGTAATTTTATTCATATTTGTATGAGTAAAGAGCAAAAGAATAATTCTAAACCAGTTGGCAGAATCCCAAAACCTGTGTGTGCAGGATATGGATTGGCAGAGTTAGGCTGTTTTGCCTGGAGGAATCTGTGGAGAACAAGTTAAGTGATCATTGTTAGACAAAAAAAAAAAAAAAAGAAAGAAAGAAAATAAAGTGACCTTGAAAACAAGCTGGAGAAAGATTTTACTTACAAGATGCGCTGGTCTTTGGATTACCTTGAGAAAGGTATACATATACCCCGTCTAACCAGACATCACTTCTGTTCATTTCATTCACAGTCCTTGAGCTGTGCAGATAATTACACAGAGAGCAGGTCCCCACCTCGAAACAAAACACTCTCCAAACTCTGTAAAGAGTAGACCTTGAATTACAAACATCAGATTGGGCAGCTTTGCATTGGCCATATTCAGAGCTTTATGGGATGAAATATGCTTCCTTAAAGTCATAACTGTTTGATTGTGACTCAGATTGGGGTTTTAAACCTAAACACATGAGAAACAAGTCCTTTTTGAGAATACTGGAAACTGATGATTAAAATTTCTGCTCGTAGCATTGATCCTAAAATTTGTGGTGAAATCACAATCTACAGATTCTTTTATTTTGTTTTGTTTTGGGGGGGTTTCAGTTTCAGCCGCCTGCCTACAGGATCTTGTTCATTCAGTCATGGTTCTTGTTATGTAGGTCAGGGCTAGAACAGAGACACAAGAAGATTAGATAAAAATTAGAAATTTATATAGATAAAAATTTTACTTATACTAATTTGTCTGAAATATGGACTGAGAACCTTTAGAAATGTAAAATAAATATAGCCAAGATGCAATTAGACGGTGGTGGGAAGTTATCTGTAAAATCTTCATGTATCTGTACTTAAGTAGATTTAATCATGGATACTTTCGACTTTTACTCCAGTACATTTTAAAGTAAGTATCTGTACTTTCTACTTCACTACATTTCTACAGTCTACAAAACCGTCGTGTTGTTCGTTACATCCAAGTCGCACTGCGCTTTTTTTGTTGTTGTTTGTTTTATTTGTTTTCAGTAAAATGTGAGGTTCAGGGACTTAACGTGGCGCTGTAAAATCCAAACAATAACGTGACTTAATAATTACGTGTGTCTGTTGTCACCCATCGCCTCCCCCTTCGCTCCGAGACATGCGCAGTGATTTTCTCTGAGCGGGAGATGACGTCTGTCTAATCGTCCGTAATAGAATTCCTCTACACAAATCATAGCATTTGTCGACATGTAAATTCAGCAGCGCTTCGTTTTCACAGACGGTGGGGACTTCGTCCAACTTTTAGCGTCACTTGGAAAGGAAGCTCAAAGAAAGGTGAGCTATGTGGACCTTATGTTAGCTAAGCTAGCTGACACATATGTTGCATATGCGCTGAAAAAAAGTTGTCAGTCATGCGCTGAGTTATTGTGCAAAGGTGTAGGTGTTGAGAAGCAATTTTGACAGGTACACTTAATTTTATTGAGTCATTTAGAGTGGGGCGCTGGTCTTGGTCTCGGGTTAGGTGGTCTTCTTGACTACAACACTGCTACGTGGCTTCTTGATTGCCCTTCCATTCTTGGACACACCTTCCATCTGTCCCCTTTTTGTTGGATTTCTTTCAAAATAAAAGCCACTAGTGGCAAAAAAAAAAAAAAAAGAAGTTCATGCTATGTTAGGACAGAAGACAAGATGTTTCCATCCCTGAAATTATGATGCATAAAATCACATATCTAAGGATAAACTATATTACAGAAACTAAACGCAATAAAAACATGTTTTAATTGTGGCATTAAAATAGCACATTACTGATGTATTAAAATTAAATACGATAGGTACACTTAATGATATTGTATTAGTGATTAAGTAATGCATTCAGCAAGTACTTTTACTTTTAACACTTAAGTATTTTAAAAAGCCAGTACTTTTTTACTTTTACTCAAATAAAAATGTTAATGTGGTACTTTTACTTTCACTAGAGTACATTTTTGTGTGTGTATTTGTACTTTTAATTAAGTACATTGTTTGACTACTTTCTCCACCACTGCAATTACAACAAATTGTCATTGTGTTGTTTTTTTTTTATAGAAGTAAATCTCTCTTCAGCTAAACTTCAAAACAATGCCATTCTACCTTCAACTCCAAGTTTAATTTGGTACATAAAAATGTCATGTTTTACCACAAAAACAAAAGAGAATCGAAAAAAGAAAACAAAAAGCAATGACATAGATCCATAAAACCTCAGATAATGAAAGGAGCCACCAGACCACATAGCTGTCTGATATTCAGGACCAGAGTTTCTTGCCTGAAGCATGTTGTGTACCAATCACATTAGTGCCATAATGTTCTAACCACTGGCCCTGGGTGTGTGAGTAATTGTTGCCAAACGTATTTGTGATTTTAAGCGTGTACAATCCCATCACTGTGTGTAGAGCTGCCGTGCAGCTCCGTGGAAAGATATTGTTGGTCAGATCACTGTCAGGTCTCATCACTGCCCTCGGGGTGAGCAGACCTTGCTGACCACAGCCCATCCGCCTGGAAATCCCTGGAGAGGGCTGAGCAAGCAGGTTCAGCCACCAGTTTCATTCTCTCTTTCCTCACACGTCTCTGCAAACGGTCAACAAACCAGATGTGTGCCGTCTGAATTTACTCAGTGAGCACATTCAATGTTAGAATGCTTTGCTTATCTTACAATGAGAAAATATTAACAGTTCTCAAGTAAAAAAAAATAAAAAAATAGTAATAATTGCCTACTGCCAAAAATACCTTTCTCCAAGCAAGTAAAAAAAAAAAAAATGAATTAAAATATGAAATTATTTTTAAAAAAATTCAGCAAACTACTTTTTTTATCAGAAATAATTATTGACTGAAAAGAAACTCCTGTATGTTTATGAACAGTTACATGTGAGTTAGTTTTCTCTTTCTTTTAGTATACATTAATGGGGGTACCATCTTAATGTTTACTTTTTGGATAGTTAAAGTTTAACAGCACACATAAATGACCAGGTTCTCTGTATTGTATGTTAACCATAACTTGGGATGAGGAAATTACCTTTCATTTTTCCGTTGCATTTAAGGAGCATGTCTGTGTTTTATTTATCAAAACATAAATTTAACTTTAAAAAATGCACTCTGGAAATGACATTTCAGCTCTCCCTCACACTGGCTGCATAACATTAAGAAATACTGTTTCTTCAACTTTGACATTAAACACACAACAACATTGACTAACACAGAAGCAGGCTTCATAATGTGTCCTAATAGAAGCTAACTCAAAGTTATCCACCCTACCGTTTCAGCAGCAGTTATTTGATCAATATTTAAAGCACCTTCACAGTTTCTTTAAAGTGTCAAACTAAAATGAGAACATAAAACAATGTCATTCTGTATACTTGTGTTTTTCAGTAAAAGCAATTACATCATCTTCAGAAAACTGAGTACTTGTTCAACTCTGCTAAAAGCGAGTAGAGCACAGGACATGGGGAACCTTTGCTGTGAAAGCAGATGTGCTGGACCACCAGTCCACTAGAAAGCTAATCACTCACAACACTACAGTAGCTGATCATTATGATTATGATACTCGGAGTTCTAGAAGAAAGGACTTTCCCTGACTGGGAAAGTGCAGTTCCTTTTCACCTGCCATGTGGTTTGGATAACGTCTTTAAAGCCTTCTAGGTATTGATCGTAAAAGATCTCTTCCTAGCTTCACAGAAACGCTAAGGTCTTTGATGGTCTAGTGGTCAGGATTTGGCGCGTTCACTTCTGTGACACTGCATCAAATCCTGGTCAGGGAAATTCCTTTTGCTTTACACATGCCTCCTTGTTTTGATCATCTTTAAAGCACTCTTGTTATTGAGTGTAAATACCTCTTGCTAGCTTCACAGAGACATTAAGGTCCCTGATGGTCTAGTGGTCAGGATTCGACACTCTCACCCCCGCGGCCCAGCTTCGATTCCCGGTCAGGGAAGGTTCCATTCCTTCTCAGCTTGGATGATGTTTTGATAATATTTTTAAAGCCCTCCTGGTATTGATTGTAAAAGACCTCTGCCTAGCTTCATAGACAGTCAGAGGTCCCTGATGGTCTAGTGGTCAGGATTTGGCTCTCTCACCGCTGCTGCCCGTGTTCGCTTCTCTGTCTAGGAAGCTTCTGTTCTTTGTCACCTTGGATGTTGTTATGATCATGCTTCTAAAGCACTCCATGTATGACGGTTAAAGACCTACTTCTAAGTTCACAGACACACAAACTTTCCTGATTGTCTAGTGGGCAGGAATTGGCACTTTCAGTGCTGCTGCTTGTGTTTTATTCCTGGTCAGGGAAACGCCTGTTCCTTTTCACCTGCCCCATTGTTTAGATAATGTCTTGAAAGCCCTCTGGTAATTGATAGTAATTACCTCTTGCTACCATCCTGGAGAC